>JALLOT010001425.1:0-15057 GCA_036939595.1 Thalassiosira livingstoniorum | reverse complement strand
GAGGATGGGATCGCCATCAATGCCTGGCAGAGGTGGCGGGACCTCTAACTCCTCATGGAGCTGGCCACAGGCCAGCTTTCCATGAGGAGCTAGAGCTCCCACAGCATCCATGACACATGGAGGTGCATCCGCAGGTCCTATTGGCGTATCTACAATTATCATAGCATTGCCTTTCTTATTATGCAGGGCTTTATTTATTTGTTTTCATGTTTTCCTGGAAATTGCAATGCAAAGTAGTGATAATTGTTAAGTGTTAGATGTTACATTTTAACTAAATCCATCCTACGTCACACTCTTGTCACTCATCATTAAAAAGCAAGGAACAAAGTTGGAGCAGATTGAAGCAATCAATCTGAATTTACTCTTCTGCAAAAATTATCATCTTGGATGATTTATTGAGTATCTCAAATCTTTCAAACTAATGAAAGAGTTTGTTTGAGATTACATTTTCCAACAAATAGCATTTACTGTTTGTTGCAAGTCAGAGGTTGAAATTCATGAAAATCAAATGGTAATCAAAGATTAGAAGAAGACAACAAGGTTTTTTATTCTAAGAACTAACATACAATCATATTTTTTCAATGGATTGATCATCTTTTTACATCCAAATGAATTTGCTGCAGTAAATTTATTTGGAATTATCTAATTTTATTGTTACTCAAAAATGGTTTCTAAAAATAAGATTACAATCTGTGTTGGGTAGAGACAAAACACAACTTTGAGTTGTAATATAAAATGTACACTGTTTCCACACATGAAAAATAGATATTAAATTATTTTGTTATGAGTGTAATATCACATCAAGAAAAATCCAAACGTGATAATGTAATCATGTATTCATTTTTTATTGTGTGTTTGTGAAAGGATCTTTCATCATATTCTTTGGTATTTTGGCCACAGACATTTAGAAAAAATTAGATACGTTTGATAATACAATTATTCTGAACCCATTTCTTTTATGGAATACTTGGCATTGGAAAAATCAATTACAAATTAGTAAATTGAAAAAATGAAATCTGTTTGATTTTTAATTTCTCTCTCTTGATTTCATTGTTGGTTCAACTAGCTACTTTATACTTCAGAAATAATCAAAAAATTGAATGAATTCTTGTGTTCAAAAATCATTAATATTGAATTTGGATCATTGTTTGGTTCACAAATCTTAACATGGATATTGATTTAGATTTGATTGCATTCTTCAACTGTGATAAATGTTATAATCAGCTAAAAAAATATACATTTTAAAAGTATATGAGCAAGATTGAATATTTTCTTTCATATGTCAATGCAAATTTATGATGTCCTTCCTTTCCAAATAAAACTATTCAAATGGCTCACACCTTTCTGATTTGTTCTGTCTTCAATAATACATTTGATTTTAAAGTTGATCTTATTTTGAATATTTTCATTGTCATAGTCTTTGATGATTTTTATTTGATAGAATTTGGAACCAATTCTGTCTGTCTTCACATTGAGTTCATCTTATATAATATTGTCATCTTTTGTAGGTTGTAGGTGAATGCAATTTATGGGAACACATATTAAAAGTGTGTAATCATGTTTCTTTATAAAGAACAGAAATTGTTTAGCATTCCATAACAAAATTTGAAATAAAGTGCTCATTTTTTCTTCATTAGACACTCAGATGAAAATAAGACAGTTCATGGTCTATTTAAAAATTTCTTTGCTCTCATTATTCAGATACATGGCTGTAATTGTGACCTTTTTGAAACAGTATTGATTGAGAAACATTGAGAGTCTTTATTCTTTGTCAACTATGGGGTCTATTAGCTGCTTTCATTCTCAAAAATACTAACATTAAAAGTAAAAATTGAAAAGAATGAAATATATTTTGTTCCAACAAACTAATAAATCAATTTATTTCTTCTTGATAATTGATAGCTGAGAGTGGATATGAGTGTGTTTGATCATGAGCATTTGTTGTTAAAAATTTCAAGAGCATCCAAATTCTTCGTAAAACAGTATCATTCATTTAACAATATCATATAATATAATACAATCACTAAAGGGGGTTTAATCTTAGCAAGTTATATTATTGCTGGTATTCATGATTTTATCATAAGCACAAGGGCATATCATATTCTTTTTGATTATCAATTTAAAGGAGAATGAGATCAAGAAAAGTAAGCATTACTATCTGATGTGATTTTTTGAAAAAAAATCTCTTTAGAAATTTCTATTTTTGTGTATCCAGAGGTTTAATACTGGTCTAGATCACTCAGATGAGCTGAATGTGTGGAAATCAAATTTTGTTATGAAATTCAACCCAAGACATGACCTGGAGTAAATTTTTTATCCAATTTTCTTTTTTCTTTTGAATATAGGCTTATATTTGAAGATTTATATAACTTTCCTAATACTGATTGTATTAGAGAAGGATACTACACTTTATTTCTAACAAAAACTTATTGAGTTGGTCTTATTGTGATAGTGATAGTTGAAAATTGTCCTTGTTGTGACCAATATGCTGATTACATCTAGTTATGGATCAGCTGTTTGTAACAAATTTTAGATGTATATGACTACTTATTCATTTTTTCTCTGAAGGATACTGAGAGTGTTTCAAATAATTAGAATAATTATGTCAAATGATACAATTCTACTACATACATTAGGATGTAAGTCAATGCTAGAAACATTGATTATTTTGAAAAAATATCAGTTTTGATTTTGACTAAAAGCAAGCTGGACCCAAAAAAATGTACTAAAGCATCTTAAATCTATGATCATCATTCAATCCTGTTCTTTCTTGCTGTGTCTTCCATTTGAATACCCTGTTGTTTTAAATTATTCTTAACAATATTTGATTTTTTGTATGGATTATGATAATTTGTACTAAAAGTGTCATATTGTAAGTGTTTTTTGTTGCAACAGAGTATCTACAACATTACCTAGAATGGTAGGGTACTAACTTTTCAGAAGACAAGTTGTATGGCACTAAGTGTGGTGCATGGTTTTGTAGTACCGTGAGTACATGCGCAAACATTAATAAATATTTTAAAGTGCAATTATAATTATTTTACTTTCATCCTGGATGAGAACCTCCGCAGTGTCCTGATTCCTAATCAAAGAAGATCCAACAAAGAATCGGAATGAAAGAACAAAAGAGAAAGCACGAGAAACCTATCGCCAAACTAGGGAAGTATGGTTCTCCTGTTAATGTACTGAATCGCTAAAATTAATCTGAAATAATAATATTATTATGACCATTTGGAACAGTCCAGGATTAATCTCAGATTGAAGAGTACAATCTGGTTTTGTCAGATGAAAATATCCAGTTGTTCTAATGGGGCAAGATCCAGAATTTTGTAGTCGCAATTGTAGTTGTTGTATCCTTTGGTGTGTAGTTGTGAATGGCAACAAAGATGGTCATGTGGCAAAAAAATCCCAGCAAGTTCCCTCCTTCTTTCTGCTGATCACTTGCTTGTAATGGTTGTTTCCAATGGTCTCAGAATTATTGGGAACTTTTACTTCTCTGTAAAGAAGTGCTCAGGGATTTTACAAAATACAAATGCATAGCCAAAATACTATTTATCTAGTATCTTCTTTTATGTATTCTTTTGCTTTGGCAGAAACTCTCTTCCAGAGGAGACAATTATGACGGTGTCACAAAAGCACATTGACATGCTGGTTGTTATTAATGTGCAAAAAGCTTAGAAAAATTTTGTGTTATTAGATTTAGCAAAACTGTGTGACTCAGAATTAAAAATTTATTACTTTTTTTGTTGCAATTGCAACATTCTACATAGAAGGGAAAACAATACAAAAATCTACAAGCCAAAAAAGTAGCCTGAAAAATCTCCTTTTCAGAAAAGGAGCCACAAAGGAAAAAGAAGTGACAAATAAAAAAAGCTGTGAAAGAAAAGGATCCATGGACATTTCCTTTTAATTTCACAACAGATTATTTTGGACATTATTTTTCTCCCACTACTATCTTTTGAAAGTTTGAAAAGTTGGTGGAGTTTAGGAATGCCTTTGCAACACAAAATTTAAAATTTCCAGAAAGCATATGGCACATTGGGTGGAGTGGCTCAGCAATGAGACCCCACCCTTTGCAGCCTTCAGAGCCACCATGTACGGACGGCTACTTGCAGGCAACAAAGAGCCTGGAGTTAGACCGATCTGTGCAAGGAGCATTTACCAGAGACTCTGGGCTAAATGCAACCTTGTGGACACCGGTGAGCCGGCACAGGACTCTTGTGGAAACTTGCAGCTCTGTGCAGGCCTGAGTTGTGCCATTGAGGGCACGATTCACATGGTTCGGTCTGAATAGAAGGGTTCAGACGGTTGGGTTGAGCGGGAGGAGCAGGATTCGCCTGCCACTGCTGAACATGAGCCGGAGGCGGCAACCAACCACACTCCTTCCTCTTCCCCTCAGCTCAGCAAAGAGGAGCAAGCCGCTGAGGAGCACATGGTCGACTATGATGCTACAGAGGAGGAGGAGGAGGCTGGAGAGGACACATAGGAGGACACAGGTCCTGGGGAGGATATTTCTACCTTCCCCGACAATGACCTTCCGCCTAACTGGTCCCCTGGCAAGGGAGTTACCCTGGTGGTTGCGGATAATGGGTTTAACAACCTCAACCGCTATGCAGCCCTCTGGGAGGTGCGGCACCACTGGGCATCCGTGAGCCGTTTTGTATTTAATTGCTACCGTCATCACCTTTGCATGTTTGTGCGCATGCCAGGCAAATCTTGCGAGATTATTCTGGCAAAAGAGGGTAAATGCCAGGGTTGCCCCATGGCAATGCACTCTTTTGGTGTCACCACCATTCTCATCTCTCGGCGATTGCGAGAGCTGGAGGAGTACAATATGCAGACGTGGTACGCCAATGATGCGGCTGCCACGGGTAGAGCCAGGGACAATGCCCGAGTGCTGAAGGAGCTGTGTGAAATCGGACCACATTTTGGTTATTTCCCAGCTCCCTCTAAATCATGGCACATCTGCCATGCATCAGATGAGGAGGACGCGAGAAAGGAGTTTGACTCGCTGGGACTTCGTGTGAACTACACTCGGGGGCATCGGTATCTTGGTGGATTTCTTGGGAGCGTGAGGGAGCGTGACTTGTGGCTGCAGCCTAAAATTGATCAATGGGTGGAAGGGATCAAGAAATTGGCGCGGATTGCGGTGAAATACCCGCAGGCAGCATATGTTGGGCTTACCTTCTCCCTTCAGGCCGAGTGGATGCATTTGACACGGGTCATCAAGGACATTGGTCCTCGGTTGCAACCCATTGAAGATGCCCTCCGGACGGTCTTTATCCCAGCATTGCTGGAAGTTGGTCGCATCTCCGATGACCTACGCTCTCTGCTTGCCAACTCAGTCAAGCAGGGCGGCCTAGGCATTCGGAACCCTGTGGAGGCGGCGTTGGGGAACTTCATTGCATCGGAGGATGCTACTACGGAGCTCGCCACTTCGCTCACTCTCCAGCGTGAACTTAGTCTCTGCTCTCATGCTGAGGCGGTCAAGCTGGCAAGGGTGAAAGCTCGACAGCTGCGGATCGACGACGAGCAAGCATTCGTTAAGACACAGGAGGAGAAAGGCAAATGGGTCAAAAATAGACTCAAACGGGCTTCCGAGGCGGGGATATGGCTGACGGTCATTCCCCACAAATTGAACGGTTCTGTACTGTCCATGGAGGAATTTCGCGACAATGTCAGGCTCCGTTATGGCTTGGAACCCCTGCAGTTGTGTGACACCTGCGATGGTTGTGGTGCCAAAGCCACGGTGGAGCACCTCCTCTCGTGCAAGTGTGGTGGATTAGTGCATCTTCACCATGACGATGGTGCGGCGGAAGTGGGAAGTTTGGCGGCTGCGGCCCTCAAACCAGGTTGCGTATCCTACGAACCTTTGATAAACTCAAGTAGGACCAACCTGGAGAAGAGCTCAGCCACCCCAGACCAAAACACTACGCTGGAAGATCGGGACAGATCCACTGATAATGCAAACAGAGGCGATGTCCTTGTCAACAACTTGTGGAAGAGAGGCACCTCTTGCATAATCGACATCCGAATAACAGATACGGAGTGTAAATCGTACAGGGACCTAGAGCCTGATATTCTCTTGAAAAAATGCGAGGAACAGAAGAAGAAAAAGCATCTCCAAGCTTGCTTGGAGTGTCGCAGACACTTCTGTGGATGGGTATGCAGGTCCGGAGACCAAGGCTCTAGAGAAGCGTCTAGCTTCTCTACTTGCCGCCAAATGGTCGAGGGACTATGGTGAGATGGTGGCGTACGTTCGTGCGAGAATGGCACTCCAAATCATCAGGGCGAATACTCTTTTGCTTCGAGGTTCTTGGGTGAGGGGTAGGAGCACCAGGATGGTGATGGAGGATGGGATCGCCATCAATGCCTGGCAGAGGTGGCGGGACCTCTAACTCCTCAGGGAGCTGGCCACAGGCCAGCTTTCCATGAGGAGCTAGAGCTCCCACAGCATCCGTGACACATGGATGTGCATCCGCAGGTCCTATTGGCCTATCTACAATTAATAGCATTGCCTTTCTTATTATGCAGGGATTTATTTATTTGTTTTCATGTTTTCCTGGAAATTGCAATGCAAGTAGTGATAATTGTTAAGTGTTATATGTTAACTATGAAAAAAATAAATGGAAATGAGATGCATTTGTTATCTGTTCCAATTAGTTTTCATAACATTTCGAAATGGTCAGACTAAACTAAAAGAAATAGTATCAAAATTAAAATGCAGACAATAACCACATTTGTTGTAAAAGTTAGCTACGTCATGTGTATTTTTTTGCATCATCACTGTAGCCAACTTGGATGGTTTATGTTGTCCAAGGATGTGCACCTGGGTAAGATAAGCCTCCTTTATCTTCCCAAAAAGAGCATTATAAAGCAATTCCATGGGATTCCATTTCAGAATTCTAGTTTGCAATAGAAGAAGAAAAAAATGAAATGCTTGTCTCACAAGTATTCACCAACTCTAAATGTTCACCACCAATGTATGGATGGCTGCATTATCCACTTCCAAAATGTCACAAAGAAGCAACCACCCAGTTGCTAAATCATGAACATTAACATCCCATAAAATTTTGGTATGGTTTTTGTATTTACAAACTGAAAAGGCAGTGGGTTCACCCTCCTACAGATCCAACAAAACTGTTGATTGTATATATATATATCTATTGAAAATCAGAGGGTGTTTGAGTGGAAGCCACTTCCTTGGTAACATCATTCCTCAGCATCTAATGACTGTAAATTTCTTTGCCCTTCAGATGATTTTTTGTGGCAAAATTTCAAACATTTGGAATCCATGCTGGAAGCAAAGTAAGCAAACTCCATTAATTTTTCACTATTCTCTGGCTAAATATATCAATTGGGGCAAGATTTGGCTTTCAATGTGATCCCTTATGTTCAAAGCCAAGGAGAAAAAAAATCAAGAGATGGTGCTCTTGCTAATGGTCATGTCCAGATAAAAATGTAGCCATGTTCTGCAGCCTTGTAGAGTTCTTGTGGGGCACAGCCCTTGGACAGGTGCATGAAGGTTAAAATGATTACATTCTAAAAGTTAAATTCATTATTATCATTTTTTTCCTTTACAATTTTGTTATATTGAAAATATCAAGAAAAAACTTTTTTAACTTTTAATGGGTATGAGTAGCCATTTTGCATAGGCATTCTTGCATTGTTGCAAGCCCCAAAAATGCTCAGGCAGTTAATCATAGCTTTGGAAAATACATCAAGATTGATCTGTTCAACCACCTAGGTACTTTTGCTATCATCATTGCACTCATTTTTCATAATGCACCATTTACTAGTAAATTTCACTATATCTAGTACCATCTAATCATTTTTGCACTTTGCAGAATGTTTGGACACACAAATCAAATTTTGCAATTGTTGATTTTGTCGGATTTGTTTGATACCCCTATCACATGTAGATCTAACATACAGATTAACATGAAAACCCACCTGATTTGACCTTAACACAGTTTGTCATACTATCCAAAGGGTTGTGGGGGTCTTGCATCTGATTGTATAAAGATACACATGTTTGTATCCCCAAGGTTGCATGCCCCTTGCCCATAATTCAATTTGGGCATTATTTGAGACAAGCCTAGGGTTCTTCCCCAGTTATGGATTTTCCTCTTTATTTTCTCAAAAAATGTGCAAAAACCTTCACATGCATTCTCAATATCAATATGTGTGATGTCTGGATTACCCCCATTGGGAATTTGCAATGTGATAGTATATTCAGCTGATGCAGCTATCATTCTTTTGAATATACAGGTGAACAATTCTCTTGCAGAAGCCCTAGTTTTTGTTTACCCCATAACTGTGTTGTTCTGTCACAACAGTTTGGAGTACATTGCTGGAGGACCATTGAAAGCTTTGTAGTTGGTTTGGTCTATAAGTGTGCTGCTGGGGTGTGTTCAAGAATGAAAGGCAACATTGTTGAATAAAAAAAATGAATTGGGAGTAAAGGGAAAGGGTTTAAGAGGAAGGAGAAAGGGTTTGTGGTAGAGTTGATGTTTGCCTATATGATGGCGTACTTGGATTTAATGATGACTCACTGGGAATTGACGACATGCTGCAAAAGGGAGTGATTTTGAAAAAAATTGTGAGAGATTTAGAAGTGTTCTATTTAGGTAAATCTCCGTCTGGATAATAAGTACTTCTAGCGAAATCAAATTCAACCTAGAGTGTCAACTGCAGCACTCATTTGGGAGGGGTAATATTTGAAAATTATATAAGTGGGTGTCAGATTTTCAAGGTGTCAAACTTCAATAGTAACATTACTGGCTTGGACTGGATCCATGTCCTGTATCCATGGCCTTGATTTTACAAAGATCCTGTTTTTTATTATTTTGACACTTTTCATTTTACTATTATCAACTAAAAACTAACACTGTAAGTTTCTAAAAATCTTATATTGTTTGCTTGACAAAAATATTGCTAAGTACATTTGAATAAATTGATTTCAATAGTTGATAATATAATAAGGTCTTCCATGCATCCACAATAGAACAGATAACCAGGTTAATAAAATCAAAGATCATTTATTTGAAGATATTGCTTATCATCCAACGAGAAAATTAATATGCCTCCAAATGTCTCAAAACTGAGATCCTCACTTTTGAAATATCTTTTTGCCACAGAAGGATCAGCAATTAAAACGTCACTCATATCTTCACAGGAGAGATCTTACAACAAATTTGAATAGATTATCTTCACCACAATCAAATTATAACATATCAATGTTCCCTTGACAGTTTAAACTCACATAGAGTACTTACACTGACACAACGTTGTACAAACTATAGCACAAGCTGAACCATATATTCTGAAATTACATCCAAAAAATACATTTGCAAAGAACTGCTTAGTCACAGCTTCAACTGGATTTGATCCACACCCTAGTCTTTAAATCTCATAGTATGACCAATAGGCTGCAGATTTGTATGTTGAATCATCTTCCATTCAATTTACGTTTTGAGCTTGATCTTAAATTTAGAAACACAAAATTTTACTGCACAAAAAATGCTGAGTGGCATCAAATGACAGTTATGTCAACCTACAAATGGTTCAATAATAACATGGATCAAAACATAAAGAATAGTGGGACTGCATGAGAAAATATCAAGAATTTTTAACCAAATCATGATAAAGAGGGAGCAATAAGAACCCCTTTAACTTTTTTGGAGGAAATTAAATTAATTTTTAATTTTTGTAGTTGGCAATGATTTGGGTGTTTGCACACAATGCATGAAATGTGATTAGCACTTCTTTTGGGACCTATGCATTTCCAGTCGAATTAAAAAGTAGAATACTATTTTAGTTCACAACAAGAAATTATTGATTATCAAATGAGAGGTAATTTGTTGTAACACTCAAAAGCATATTGTAGAAATACTAAATTCTTGCTAGTTATCTCTTGCCTATCTTTTTTGATTTGTTGATGTACCTTGATTCCATCTTGATTCATTTTAATAAAGAGTCACGTTCATTGTTACTAGATGGAATACATAGCTAACTAATCTGTGCTACATTAGAGCCCAGCCTTTGAGTGTTCTATGTGTGTTCTCGACAACCTCAATACAATCAATCATTCATCAAAAGAATCTAACTTTCCCATACAAAAAACCAAATAAGATAACAGTATTTTCTCTACTTTTTTTAAAAATACCAAATATTAATGATATCTAATAATGTTACACTGTATGGAAAGGGATAGAGATTTCTAACTACATCCCCTTTACTCATGCTACAGATCATATGATACACTCAAGTAAATATACAAATTTAGATATTTGGATGTAGCCATAATATGTATTTTTTATTTTTGATGAAACACAAAGTACAGAACATTAGAGATTAGAATAAAAACATTGAAACATGACAGTTTTCAGTTACACATTTTAATCCAAAACCAATGTCATTGCAGATTACTATCAATTTTGTGACTTGAAAAATCATTTCAGGTAGCTAGTCTAAAGTAGGCTGTGGAAAATTCAATTCATTGAAAGATACTAAAGCTTGAAGGTAATATTTGTAGAAGTCAAAGATGTGGGCATCAAAAATCAATATTTAGAAGTTACATTTAATAGTTACAAGTTAAATCAAAAGCTATAGGTTAGGATCAATGGAACTATTGTTGGTTGTTGAGTGTTTGCTCTACCTTCATCAATAGCAGACTTCAAAACTTCGGACGGCTCTCGCCATCGTTATTGTTTTTTCATCATGCCCTCATCCGCCCGCCAGCAGCCTGCTAGGGCGGCGGCTAGGGCAGAATCAGTACATGCTGCCAAAATTGCTGATTCCAAAAAATCCAAAAAGAGCCGTCGGGGGAGATCAAGATCTCAAACTCCCCCACCACCTCCATTGGATGAACCCGCCTCAACCACCTTGTCCAACGACGAGCCAGCTACAGTTAACCCGCCCAAGAAAGCCCGCACGACATGCTGCGATTGCACGGTCAAGGGATCATGTTCTTCGGTGGCTGGGAGGTGCCCATGTGTTCTAGCTGGGCGCCCCTGCCATGGGTGCTTACCAGGCTCCAATTGCTGCAACAAATTCGGGCGGAGTCAACCAAGAACTCTCAAGTCATTCTTCAGACTCGAGGCAAGACAAAAAATTCAGAAAATTCTCTCCAAGAAATCTTCTGCAGACGATCTTATCTCCGAGCGAATGACTGCACCATCTCCTAAGAAAGCCCGGCTGGGGGATAGTGATAGGGAAACGCCAGCACCTTCGGCGTCTGATGCATCGGGGGATGCACCAGAAAACACCGGCGAAAAAGCTTCGACCACTGCTGACGATGACAGTGGAAGAAGTGGGGAGACTTCATCCAAAACAGCCTCCCCTCCATCAGCACTGACGACTCCGGACTCCCAGTCAGCTGATGGGCTCGGTTCTGAGACTGTGAGTGGATCAGAGCCTGTCTTGGCAGATTTACCATCAGGAGATGGTGGAGATGACTCTGGGACTGCAGAAGATGGGGAAAAGACAACGGATTCTCCGTTGGACGGAGGGGATCATGTGGAGGATGAGGAGGAGCGCCCGAGAAATTCTCAGGGCACTCTTCCTGAGACGGACGATGAGACTGGGCCATTATGGAGTCAATCTTCGCGCAAAGGGGCAGGAGATGATGATGGCACGGACTCATCTACTTCCGAAGGGGAAACTGAACAAGAGTTGGGTGGGAAGAACACTCAAGATAGTGAAGAAAATCGATCCCTCGTAGCATGCAGACTGTGTTACGGACATGATTGTATGTTACCATGGGATTGGATGCAAAGAAAATCGTAGATCTGGTTCTATTGGATGTTGGCTTTGAATCTTCATACTCCATTGGTTCCTCCTCATTGTTGTCCTCCTGACAATGGGGTGGCTTGGATGGCTTGAGTTTCTTCGCTGGGCTTTTCGAAAAATCTTTATCTTGAGAGGCTGGCATGTTGCGCTGAGAACGATCTGCTTTCCTAGATGGTGAGTGGGTTTCATCTTCCGATTCCATTGGCTCCTCCATAAGTAGATCTTCGCTGATGTGGCTTTCTTCATCTTCGCTTGGCAATAAGTCCACGGCATCACGTTCTTCTCGGAGCATTTGTTCAACTTCTTCTTTAGTAATTGTCCCATTCTCGATGCCGGTGCGAATTTCTGTGATAGCTGGCGTGTCGTACTTGGTACACTCAAACTCCTTATTTTTATCACCCCCTTTGAGGTTATATAGTCGATTGAGCTTGGGGCATGGATTCATAAGATTAGTTTGGTGAAGTGGGGTGCAGATGTTGAGCAAGGTGATATCAATGTAGTCTTTGATCCATGGGTACCAGTTTCGCATTTCCTCAAAAGCTTCGGCTTCAGAATTGCGTCTGAAGTATACTGCGCATGCTACTCCGTTGACAATTTCCATGACGCCCATCTCTCCGTACCAATCGCTGCAGACTGTTGACATTCTTGTTCCTCCCATGGCGTTAATTACCGTATACCAATCTTCTCCTTTTTTTCCTTTCCTATTGCGTAGCTTCCCCGTTGAATCTTTGCGCAAGTCCGTACTTTTGGTTCCATCTTCAAAGGCTTTTAATACTCTGGAACTTTGGTCTTCTGCTGTTTCATCTGGGTCGTCCTCAAACTGGTTGTCCTCTGCTTCTACGAAATTTTCTGTTGGCCATTGTTTTCGGATGGTTTGTTCGATTTCCAAGGAAGATAGTTGCTTCGTCCTCATGTTTGAGTGGAAAATGAACGTGAAGACTGGAGAGTCATGACCCACTGTAATAGCTGGGATGATTGCCACACATGATGGGATGCCCTTGACGATCTTGTTGATGGCTGAACGGTTGCCTAGAACTTCGGGAGAAAGGTGAACGTTTCGAACTGACAATTTTCCTTCTGCTGCTTTTTTGGTTTGGACTGCCACTTCCTTTTCTAATTCTGTCTTTTCTGGAGATGGTGGGCCGTCAAGTGTGGCTATGATTTGGACCGGAATGCCTCCAAACAACACGAGATCCATATTGACATCCCCTTCCTGACCAAGCTCTGTGAGGATTTTAATGATGTTATTGCCTTGCTTTTTATCTACCATCACGCTCGTGAGTGTTGGGAGACGTTTTCCGTTGCTATCGTGTCTGAAGTATTCTTTCGTGGAGAAGACAGAGTTGAGCTCTAACCGGTGAAGCTTACGACTGATGATTTTGTAAACTTTGCCATCGTATCTGCGAGCGCATTCGTCTGCCGCCGCTGCTGCTATCTCTGCTGCTATTGCACGTCCTGTGAGGGGGCTGTTGAATGGGCACCACATGGCGTCAAGGCCTTGCACAAATCCTCCTACTTTCTCCCCTTTCTGGTTGAGGGAGATGAAGTTACATATCATGTTTTGGACGCACGTAGGGACTCCAGGAAGGGAACGATACTTGAAATCCTTGAATAACTTGGCCAATCCAGATTCCAGGTCATTGAAAAACTTCGAGTGGAATTTATATTCCCTGCCTTTCACTTGCTCCGAAGGGCGAGTTGACTTAGGTGCTAGACCAATGTATCCCATAAGATAGAGTTTCCCACCTATTTTTATTTCTTCGTCAACTTCTTTAATGAAGACTATATCCACTGGTTCTTTGAGGTCACACTTGCTTGTTAATATGCGAGTAAATTCTTCCAAACGTTCATTCGTGATTTTAAACTCCGGTGCTTTGATTGCTGCTTCCCATAAGGCCTTGTATCGAAAGATGAGTTTGAAACGACCATCATCATCTGGATCCGCTCTTCCTTCCCTAGCTCTTCGTTGCTGTTGATTATAATCCTTCAAGTTGGCCTGTTCCGTTTTTTTGAGTTTCTCCAAAACCGAAGTAGAGGGGAGTTTGCGGTTGGGTGCAAGGATAGAAGAAGAAAGAGATTGTGCTTGGAGGGGAGCATATGGATTGTTATGAGGGGGGGTTGTTTTATTTGGAGGGGAAGTTGTTGTAGATTTGGCCGCATTCGTCTTTTTAGATTTAGTGATCATCTTAAATGCCCCTTCTTGTTGTGATGTCGATAACTGTGCCAAGAGTTTGGTGAGAATTACATTCTTTTCTTTGTCGGACATGTCCTCGATTATGAAATTACGAGGACGAGTGGAATTGGAAAGATCCCCCGTCTCTCCTTCGCCCTCATTTGTCTGATTCCCCATTTCCTTGTTATTGTTGCATTCACACCCGTCTCCTGTCGTGCTTTGCTGTTGTCCGTGCTGTTTTGGCTCCACATCTTTCATTTGGCAGTCTTGTTCATTCGAGGTGTTCTCCTCTCCCATGGGTTGGTCCTCTACTGTTATATGCTGTTGATTTTCTCCTGCTTTGGTTCCCTTGTCTACTTCGTGAGAAGTGACTTGTTCGTCTGATGGAGTGTCTCGATATTCTTGTGAAGAAGGGACCTCGTCTTCATTATTTGCCCCGTCGTTGTTGAAATTTGCTCTGTCGTTGTTGATATTCTCTTGTTGCTGCTGTTGCTGCTGTCGTCTTTCTTCCAATTTTTTTGCCAGGCGATTCAAAGTTATGCTTCTGCGGTCTGAAAGCACCATTCTGACGATGCTTTGGGCAGTGCGTGTTTGGTAGAGATGCCGTTGTGGGGGAGAGTAGTGGTGGTTAATGAATTGAATTGATCGTGGATGTGGTGGTTGTGATGAAGTAATTTGATTTATGGGACCATTGACAATTGGGAACGCTAAAAAGTAGGAGTTAAACCAAAGAGGGTGAATGGGCCAGTACGAAAGGGGAAACCTGTGAATGAATTGGTTTGCACCAGCATGATGGGAATCCTTGACACATGAGGGTAAACCATGACGGGTCGATCCGTTGAAGAGAGAAGGAGGGGAAAATGTCGAAATGGCAAAAGCCGAAGCAAAAGCGGCAACCCAGAAGAGACTCTATTTGGTGGCTTGTTCTTTGGGAACGGGAATAGCCACCATTGGAATGGTAGTCTAAGGTTGCGGAAGGCAAAGGTGGTCGTCATCGTATCATACCTTATGTAACATTACTAACAATTATCACGACTGTACCTGAATATCATGGTATACATTGTTATATGGTCATAAAATAAAATTAAAAA
>JALLOT010001424.1:0-15058 GCA_036939595.1 Thalassiosira livingstoniorum | reverse complement strand
TAGTAGATAATGTCTATTGTATCATTAAAATGGTAATGAATCTACATACGTTTTTCATGGTATAAAAGCTGAGGTAATATAACTACTTCTAAAGAGTTTTTTTAGTAGACCCCCACTCTCGCTCGTGCTGTAATAATCCATGCAATAGAAAGGTAATGGTTCAATTGGGTTCATGCTAGCGTCGAGGCGGGCTGGGACATAAGTACAAGGACAGCAGGGAGGGAGGTATGTACCATAATTATTGGTGAAAATGATCCTGGCTCATTTTTAATTTTGTTTATAGGCTTGTTTTCTAGTATGATTTGGGACAATGGGCTTGTTTTCTATAATTGCCAAAATAGGGCTCCTTTTTAATTTTTTGGCAAATTTATTCTGCATAATATTTCAATTATAAAAAATGCCAATTTTAATGATTTATTTTTTTGAAGATGAAGAAAAGCCTGGATCATAATCAGTTTTGTAAACAGGCTTGTTTTACATATGATTTTTCTCATACAGGCTCGTTTTTAAGTAGTGGGCTTGTTTTCACCAATAATTACGGTGGGTAAATAATATTAAAATGAGGTAGCTAGTTATGTTAGTATACTGAGGTTGGTTTGATATGGTTACAATCACCAAATAATAGTGATTCACATAATTTTTGGTAAAACAGGTTAAGAATTTTATAAGTTTGAGTGTACTATTTAAGTAACAAAGATAGTCTTTCATTGTTTTATTATCTGATGTTGTTTCTGACATAAAGAGCTATGAAGTGTTTAGAATTTGGGATGTTGCTAATGTTCAAGTCTTAATATCTTGATGTTTTGATCATATTTCATTTTTTTCTTCACTGAAAAATTATTGAATCAATCTCAAAAGTTATTTTTTATTCTGTTTGAACCTTTTGACATGTCTTTGAATAAGAAGTGTTAATTTATGTTATCTTAAAAGGAGAATGCTTTTGTGATGACTACCTTATATTTTCTGCAAATNATTGGTACCTAATAGATTTGCAGAAAATATAAGGTAGTCATCACAAAAGCATTCTATTTTCTGCAAATCTATTAGGTACCAATTACTATTTTGACATTTTCAATATGTGAATTTTCCCTGTTCACTTTTTAATTGCAATCTATGTCCTTTAATCAGAGTTCTAAATATACTATTTATGATTTGTTAGAACTATTACAAGAACAACAATGTACTCAATCCTGATTCTGGGCACAGGCTGACAGTGTGAAAGTATGAATATGCACATTTGGTGTATGAGAATTGTTATTATATTTTCAAGAGATATAATGTGTTTGCTAAATATCTTTCCAAGTAAAATTTTGATACCTGTGTGATATGATTCACCAGTCATAAATCAATAGACTAGGTACAACACTATCAATACAATTTTCTTGGAATCGAGAGAAATGATTCATAGGCCACTGTGAATTTCCCATTGTTGACATGGTCAATCATTCAAAAATAATGTGTGTGCATTGCATCTGAGTGATGCTTCTTGATGTTTCTGTTGGCCATCTGATGTTGTGTTGTTAGAAACAGATGAAGCTGGAGACTTGGGACTGGGAATATTCTAACTCATCAAGTATCAACCTGAAGATCATAGCTGTTTGGCCATTCTCAAAAAAGTTAACTCCTTCTTGTTTGGCTGCAAAATCTTTAACAAAATTTAGCAAGCTGAAGTTGACATATATTTGGGTGTTGGGTTGCTCTGCTTTGTGGATGTCTTTCTGGTGCCCCTGGTAGAAGTAGACAGCACTTTTGCTTCTGATGGAGGGTTCATAAGCATATCTAGAATCACTATTAACCTCTTTAGGAACTAGGAACACATCATTGGCGTGAAATTGAATAGATGTATCAGGTTGAGTAGCTATATAATGTATCAGTCTGATCAACCAATTGTTGGTGAATTCAGTGGGAGACACTTGTTTGGTACACATTTCATTAAAAACAAAAAGGTTTTAAGCATTGTGCTGCCAATGACCTCTCAAATGAAGACCATTGGTCCACATACTCATACTTGTTTGATTTTCTTTGTTCTTTTCATATCCATCATGGCAATAGAAGTGTTTGCAGGTGGACCTTGTGATTTTTTAAAAAAGGGAAATGGGGCAGGGTGTGTGGAATTTTGAGGCTTTGAAGATTTTGAATGATTGAACTTGAAAAAAATTTCTCAATATATCCATGCCTCAATATCAAAAGGGTTGCATAACTTTGGACATAATTTCATTTGATGGTGTGTTTCCAATTGGTGGTGAGTTCATACCATTTTTTCCTAAACCATCAACTGCAATGAAAAATGTGGAATTGTACTGGTGATACAGAGGCCTAGCTCATACTTTAATTCTTCCTATCTATACTCAGAGCTTGAGGTATTCCTTGCAGAGGTTATGGACATTCTACCAGCAGTAGGATTTCCATACAACACCTTGATTGCCTCCAAATACAGGTTTTCAACTATCAGTCATTGGAAATGAGATCATATAAATTATTTTCATCTAGATCTTTCTCTGGGGCATATTAATAGAGGTGTTGAGATAAAACATTCTTGAGGTCTAGGTACACTAACTGTGTTCTTGGTGTTGATGCAAAATTATTCTATAAACCCACTGTGGTTGGAATGTTGGCAGTTCTTTTGGTTACTTTGAGTGACCAGTCAATCTGGTCACCACCTAGGGAGAGATTGAAATGTTTCTGCACTTCCTTCTTGGTTCTAATATTGACTGAAACTTTTACATAAGCTATCTTTTGGTCCTTGGGTACTGGACTCTTGGAGTTAAATCACATTGTTTTTGTTCTAAATTTACTGGACTTGGTACCCTTCATTAAATGGCCCATTTTGGTTAAAGTTGTCATTGCACTAGATAATGTGTCATGTTTGATGTATTGCTACCTTGCTATTTTTTGAATTCTTGAACGGTTAGAACTTTGAAAGTGTCCATATCTAGTGTCATGGCATTAACAGGGACTTTTAAGAGGAGAAGAATTTGCATAAGCACCTACATTCAGAAAGGTATATTTTTGACTGCTCAAATCACACGTCCTTATAGTGTATTGCTTTTTCATTCTTACTTTGTCATGTTGTGACTTTGCTCTGGCTAAAACACATTTCAAAAATATAAGCTTACTACTTTACTCATATTTAGTATTCACAATCCCTAAGAACTAAGGCTACATCAATTTTTTTATGGTTTTATGATGTATGGTGATCACAAAGTAGGAGATTATAATTTGTTGTTTGATGCATTAATATTCTTGAGGTCCCAAGAGAGAAAAATAATCATTTGGTAGCACAATAAATCTCAGATTATGGGGATTCAAAGTCCTTAAACTTTTGACTGACACATGCAAACATTTTCTATATTTACATTTACTCACATATTTAGATCTGCAGCTAGAACTTTCCAAAGAAATTATGAGCCCAACTTCATGTCAATATTAGGGCCAGTTTTGTTTCCATTGAGCCTTCTGTATCTTTAATTTGATGTCGTGCAGTATATTGAAAAAAATAAAAGCAATAAGGTTTTACAAGCAACTCTCCACTTTTGAAGTGTTTTGTCAAATGGAAAAGCAGTGTAACCATCCCAGCTATGAATCTGAAATAAACTATCTTTATTTTATTTTTATAAAAATGTGATGAAGTACAAAATTGTATCTTTGTTTTGAAACTATGTAAAATATTCCTTTATCTTTATATTTCATTTTTTCTGGAACCAATATACTGTTAATCACATGATGATGATCCCATAATGGAATTCACAACCTTTTCTATGAGACTTGTCAGTACCATCTTCAGGGGTCACAAAAATATTATTCCATTCTGTACCACAATTAAGATTGATACTTTGTATTCAATAAGTATGGGGAAATACCACATTCTTATGTAACATTACTTGATTTTAACAAAATAATCTAATTATTTGAGATATTGTGATTGGGAAGTGTGATTGCATGACTTTTCTGTCAGTTTCATATTACATTTAAACCCCACTTTTACCTTAGCATGTCTGAGACAGATCAGATATTCAAAAATTTTTAGCTCATCAAGTCCATCCACTGCAGCAAAGTAATGTAATATCAAATACAAACTTCACAAATTTTCCACACAATGTTACTGTACCAATAACATTGAAAATCAACTGACATTTCAAGAAATATTTCCCTTTTTTCACCATTTTTATGAACCCATATTTTCTGGCAATATTATGAATTCCTCAAACCTTGGTAATGATAAAGAGTCACAGTTAATGGAATTATTGTCTTAAGCTTAAGTGGTGAGGGGTTGAGACTCTTTACATCTGTATCAAATCTAATTAATGTTGTGTAAGTACTACAATGTTACAATCAGAAAAAAATTAACTATATTTTGTCAGTGTATTTCATAATATTGATGTTAGCAAAACAATTGAATATTGAATTACAATATTTAGTTTTTTTAATTGTGCTCTTCATGCAGAATGCAGAGAAACGTTTACCAACCCTGCATAAAATTTGACCCCATAAAATATGACTTATGGAAAAACAAAAGTATTGACTAGGTTTCTCATTGCTATATGATTCCTTGCTAAAACATTAGAGTGCTTCAGAATTGTGCAGATTGATGCTAAAAGTATCAATATTCAGTTCACAGAAGGTTACATATGCTCTACTTTATCCTCATCTATCAAAAGACAGTGTTTTTTTAGTTTTAGGTCAAAACAGATATCATAAATCAATGTGTCTCTATTGCTTTGTAATTCATTCATTATAAGTAAGTTCACTTTCCCCACCAGGGAGGAGGGGGCAGCCCCCACAGAAATTATTTTGAAAAACAGTCATTTATTCTGGTCTGTCCAAACTTAATATGTAAAAAGCATGTGGTGCATTATTTTTTTTATTTTAAACCAGATCCTCTTGGGAATATGCCTCAAAAAATAATATTCTGCTCTTGAGCTAAAGCACTAACTTCTGTCTTTTTTGAGCCACCTTGCTATTTCTAATCAAAATTTTGTGGCAACTATAATTCATGAGTAATTATTGAAGAACACAGATTGTTTCTTATGATTAGTCATGTGTGGACTATTTGATCATACATGTCATGCACATGTTGTGTGCATCCCAATCTTTAAATTGAGATACAGTGCTTGATACATTGATTTCCCTTGTGAAGCAATATTGCGATGACTTGTAACACTCTAGTGCTGCTTTGTTGTTGATGATGATGCTGATTGTATTCCACTCTCTGGTGCTTTTGAAGGTGTGGTCACTGGTGTTTAAAGGGTGCAGTGGGTGTTTAAATGAGACTTGACACAGATCCCACAATCATCAATGTAACCTGCAACACTCTAGCGGTGCTTTGTTGTTGATAATGATGCTGTTTGTATTCCACTCTGTGGTACTGTTGAAGATGTAGCCACTGGTGTGTGCAGGGTGCAGCGGGTGTTTTAAATGGGACTTGCAATCATCAATCCAGGCCTTTCCTGGCACAATGCATACACAGTGTCTTGAGATCTATCACCTGAGTGTTGTGTCCCTGTCAAACATCTTCTTCCCACCATCTTCAACCACAATGTCTCCATCACAAGTACTACTTACTCTCTACATACAAAAAACCTTCTCATTACCCCTTCCCCAAGTTTGAAATATGTTCCTGGTGGAAAGCAAAAACTGCCTCCAACCCTAGTACATACAAAGGGACTGAGAAAATTGTGGTCATGATATGTTTGTTTGTTTCTTTCGTATATGACAAAAACAAAAACTTTCTGGAAAACACTTAATCTTTTGAAAGCCCTGATGGTCACTATGTGTGCACATCAAAACCCTTCAAGGTAGCTATCTAAACTAAGTCTCTAAAAATCTAAATATCCAATAAAGTTCTCACTGGAAGATGCTGGCTTTCTTGTCAGGAGAAGAGAAATATCTCAATCTTCTTGTATATAATCTTCTTTTTGTATTACTAGTTTTCTCGGAGTACAAACAAGTTCACTATTAAGAAGAAACAGCCAGCATCTAAATTCCCAAAGGAGGCCATCCAAGACACTAGTAAGGCAATTCATCATGTGATAAAGTCTTCCTGGAGGGTTGGGTTGGTACATGCAAAAACAAGGACGAGCCAGATCATAATGAATAGAACCAGATGAAACAAAGTGAGAAACCAGTGAAAAGCACCTAAAATGTACTTGTGGTCTGATTGATTTTTTTGTGTGAGCAGATGTGAAATTTGCTTTTGAAATTATTTTAGCAAATGAAAATGTTATTGTTTTCTTTAAAAGCTCCTCTTGGACGAAAAATGATTCTCATCAAACTTATCTTCGTCGAAGGTCTAACTATCCTAACATGGATAATGAGCTTCAGACAAAGCAGCTGCAGGCACCTGCTCAAGAGTTTTTCATTGTGTAAATAAATATTTACTTTCTTAAAATTAAATTAGCAATTAAGCGTCTAATCGCATCTAAAACCAACAATGCAGATGACAACATCCCCACACAAACCCAATGACATGATATTTTTCAAGTTTCAACTTGTCGAAGCAAACCTCACTAAGAAATTATTAGTAGAAAGTAAGTGAATTACTCTTCGTACTTGTCAAAGATGAGAGCACAATTTGTTCCTCCGAAACCGAAACTATTGGACATGGCACGAGTGAACGGTCCATCTTTCCTCGAGGTAAGTATGCTCATTCCCTCAGCTTCATCTACAAGCTCCTCAATATTTGCTGATTCTGCCATGAAATCATTGTTCATCATCAAAATCGTGTAAATGGCTTCGTGCACACCCGCAGCCCCAAGTGCGTGTCCGGAAAGACTCTTTGTTGATCCAACATTGGGTTGGTATCCCAGTCTGTCAAACAATCGCTTAATAGCCCCAAGTTCTGCAAGATCACCAACTGGTGTTGATGTCCCATGCGTATTGATGTACTCAATCGGTTTCTCCCCATTATGCTTCGCAGCATCTGCCATGGCGAGCTCCATGCACCGTTCTCCGCCGACGCCAGAGGGTGCAACCATGTCATATCCGTCTGAGTTTGCCCCATATCCAACCAACTCAGCATAAATCTTGGCCCCTCGCTTCTTGGCACGTTCCAACTCCTCAAGGATGATGACTCCCCCACCACCGGCAATGCAGAACCCATCTCGGTTCTTATCAAAGGCACGACTGGCCTTCTCGGGTGTGTCATTGTACGAAGTGGACAATGCGCCCATACAGTCAAACATAGATGTGAAATCCCAGTCCACATTCTCTCCCGCCCCACAGAAGGCAACATCGGCCTTGTCCAAAAGAATTTGTTCATACCCAGTACCAATGCAATGAGCTCCAGTACTGCAAGCGGAAGAAATGGAGAAACTCATTCCCTGGACCTTAAACGCAGTTGCCAAAACAGCACTGGTTGTGGATCCCATAGACCTAGTCACACGGAAAGGTCCGACCTTGTTCTTCCATCGTCCCCCGGCCTTGACTGCATCAACGGTCTCCACAATATCAGGGATAGAAGTCCCTCCCTGTCCCAGAATCGCACACACTCGGGGGTTCTCTTGATAGTCCTCAGGCTTCATCCCAGAATCTTCAATCGCCCGTTCCATGGCAATGTAGGCATATCTGGCGTTGGTTCCCATGAATCGCAATTGTGCCTTGGGGATGAGTTCCTTGAAGTCTGCTTCTGTGAGTTTGGGTCTGCCACGAACATTCGATTTGATTCCGAGGTCGGCCCACTCTTGATCGAATTCAATTC
This sequence comes from Thalassiosira livingstoniorum, assembly GCA_036939595.1. NCBI lineage: Eukaryota > Bacillariophyta > Thalassiosirophyceae > Thalassiosirales > Thalassiosiraceae > Thalassiosira > Thalassiosira livingstoniorum. Next base: position 7,362 of record JALLOT010001424.1, on the reverse strand, counting down.
CGCATTTGGCTTCGTGAAGGGATTCTTTTACTTCATCGAGAGTGTTTCCTAGGCATGAAGTGATTCCCATTCCCGTGACAACAACTCGACGATCGGCCATAAATAGGGTGGTGGTTGTTGAAGTTGATCGCGTTTGTGGCGCTTTAATAGGAGAAAACAGAGGATGAAATTTTGATGAGAAAAAAGAAATCTGATAAAAACCCATAAGAATTCATGAGATAGCAACATTGGAAAAACGTCAGTTTTCCCTCATACAATCAGAACCTGCCAGCGGACAAACGTTGTTGCAAATTCCGCAGAGATTCAACATCATCAGAACAACACGCCAATTCTTGTTGGTAGGACCAACCATTCGCCCCCCTTGGATGATACCATCCAGACATAAACCAACTCATTCAAGAACGACTTTAGACGCTGCCGACAATATGTTTCCGATAACTCTTTGTGTGTTAAAAGAAAACGCTTCCGCCGCAGAGCTCAGAGCCGACTAGCATTTTGCACGGTTCCATATTCATGGTAAACTCTTCACTGTGCCGTTCCTCCATCTTTCATCTACAAGCAGTTTGAGTCCAAATCCAAATAAAAAAGGAGCAATGTCCTAGAACATTGCTGCTTGGATTCCAGCGTGTCATCTGTCATCTCTCAGTTTTTTGTTTCCTCATGCAGTCAAAATGACCCTCAGCTACAACCCAGAAAGTGACCCCACTTAGCAACTAGTTTCCCGAGCGAAACTCAGCATGTAATTCCTAGTAGCCAGCACCTTCAAAGTAACAGAATGAGAAGCAGTGTTTTATCTGTCTCGTCTCTTCGACGCTTTGGAAGTCCGTTCGTGGTAAGAGGCTGAGATCGTGCCCCCAACACTAGATGGAATTTTGACCGCCATAAAATGGTGTGTAGAAATCGCCGTCGTGATGCGATGCCCCCCGCCCCTTTCTCAGTCTGTTCCCCCGCACACTCATTTATGCCCATGATCGACACCAGCTATTTCATTGATGGAAAAGCAAAGCTCCGTACATCGCTGTTTCTGGACGCGTGAGGCTCCATCGCGGAGGTGTCAGCTTTCTTTCCAGTCACGCGTTACAAGCGGACAACTCGATCGCTTGCAATTTCAGCGCCATATTCAGTGATGAGCCGTCGGGAGTGTCGAAGAGTGCTTGGCAGCCCTACTTGATCGTGGCATGTCCGGTTGTTGATGCATCAAAGTTGACGGCGTTATGCGGCAGAGGCTTATCGCAGAACCATAGCGGTTCGTCGAACATCGGCGAACCCTTCGGCCTGACGGCCTGCGCAATCTGACGCTCCATATCATGATCTATCATGACTTTTGGTTGTAGACTTAGAAGTTAGAAGAAACAACTTACCAATTGGGGCAAATGCCGCTGCCAAAGCAGGGCTCAATACAAGAATCGATGGGAGCTTCATGGTTGATTTGGTGGTTAGTCTGGGCAATGCTGGATTAATAATCTCTGTTGTTTGAAAATAATAATGAATCTGACAGCAAGATTTGATTGAGGACGATGACTGACGATGGCAGAGTTCGCTACAATACAACAAACCTCGACAAACAACGTTACTACTTACCAGAGGGGACAACGAAGACGATGAACAATGATGTCGATGTTGCCCTGGTTGTCGATGTCGTTGTTCGTCAATGGCGATGGCAATCTTTGTTGGCGACAACCACAAGTAAGTACTAGTGCGGAAGACTGCGGAAATGGAACGTCATGTCCAAAAACGTGTCACAAAGGTTGCGCGGTGGTGGACCAATGGAGACTCTCCGATCTTTTCCTGACGTCACAGCAATTTGCTGCACATCCGTATCTTGTTGGTGAAGGTTCTCAATTGCTTGACTTTGAGCGGCCTAAACTAAAAATATCATTTATGCCTTTTCTTCTCAACAAAATATGATTGAACATAGGAATCAATAAGACAGTGAAATTTGAATGTATTAAAAAGCAAAATGTACATGTACAAGGTCAGCATTCGAACAATTCTATTGCAACAGATTGCAATTCTATCATTTTTTTTTTCAGACTTTTTATTCAGTGTTCCCTTCATTCTTCTTATTATGAATTCGCATAAATAGCACACTGAACTCATAACAGTTTGTAGAGCCAGCAAGACATAGGAAAAAAGAAATAAAATTTATGTAAGTAAATGTGCTTGAATGATTGTAAGGAACAGGGACATGCAATATTATGTCATAATTTTCTCTAAATCTAAAGAAACTCAAACATAGCACCGACACAATGCTGAAGACTAATACAAAATATTTTCAGAAGAAATTGTGTGTATTTGAAAAATATTATGGACCAAAGAGATCAAGAACAGAACGAGACTCAATTCCTTCTTTTGAAAGATTGCTTGTTATTTTTGTTTTTCCTATTTGTTCATTGATGAATATAATGATGGATGATGCTGGGAATATATATCACATGTACATATGTTATGTTGTAGAAATCTGATTGATAAATAACTACAACAAAAAATGAATTAAATTTAATGTGTTATGAACATCAATCTTGTTTCAACATCTTTATACTTATTCTTGGAATAAAACTATATCTTGATATTTTAACATGAATATTATTCAACTAAATTGAAAAGAAAATACTATATCTTGTAATTCTACAACACAAGCTGATTGTTCACAGAGTCATTTTCATTTCTGAAAGATACAATTGGAAACAAGCCTACAGTTAATTCAATCAGTTATGGTGTGCTTCTATTTGATCAAATGTTTGATAATTTCATTGCAACACTCAAAATTTCTTGACATAACTGAATTCTTGTTTAAGTAAATCATCAAAGCTTAACAGTAAATTGTATTTGAATTTCAAAAACTGTATCCATCAAATGATTTGAAATATTCAAATATGTTCTTAACATTGAATAGTGAGCCTGTTAAACAGGTAAGATATTGAGCCCACAAAAAAGTATGTCAATGAATGTTCATGGTTATGTGTAGTAAATTACCTTGTATTGCGATTGCTCTGGTGAAGAAGTCAATTGATGACTATGAATACAATTACTAAATTGGAAGGAATTGATGAAAATTATAGAAAATTTTTCAAGGAGGACAAATAAAATAATGTAATCAGTCATTGTAGTGAGAAGAACATTGGGAATGACAAAGTAAGTGTCTCAATACAAAACATGCCAATAATTGAATCAATGATTACAATCAAATAATTATTGTTCTTGAGACAGTGGCTAGAGCTTATTTGAAACTAATTTTTAGATAACTGTAGACAAAAACATATATAATATAGTAGAACTTGGTAGTTATATGACCTGCTGATTTACATGATTGCATCAATCAAAAATCATAAATTTTATTTTTATTACTGCTAAATGGGATAGGAATGGCATTGTTTGTATAAAAACTATGTTTTTGTCTACAAAAAATAAGAAGTAGTTGCATCAGATAAAATGAGCCAAAAGTTTTGGAAAATCAAGTCCTTTGTTATGAAAAATACAAAAAAATAACATTAATCTCTAAAAATGAAAACACCTTCTTTCTAATCATTATCAATCATTATTTATGAGTAAATAAGGATTCAGCACATTACAGCACACAACACCACATCCAGCACCACAAGTCCATTACCATTTCAATACAGAGCCCTTCACAAATTCTTCACTGATTTCTAATAAAAAAATCATTTCACTCTTTGCGTCCAAAATTAAATAGCAGTTCTCAACAAATGAGCTTTGAATATTACAGCTTAAATTGGCTGAAAAATATTATAGTTGTCAAGATTACTCGTCCCAGAAATGAAACCATGACCCCATTTCTATGTATATTGTACCTTATCTATCAAAATAATCCTTTTAGAACATGCACTGTTCAAATATTTCTTGGTCAGAAGAAATATTTTAAAACAAAAAAAAATCTGTGAAATGGCATAATCTATAGAACACTTTATTCTGTATGATTCTTCTTTTCAGTCTGTTAATACAACATTTTTTATATCTTTGATATTTACACTAAAATTGTACATCATAATCAAGGAGGCTTATAGTAAATTGAATCATGGAAATAAATTGGAATCTATAACGGATCTCACTAAAACCAAACCATTGAGACATGAAACACAAAAATAACAAAATTGAACAAAACTTACAAAAATGACTAATAATGTCACAATTAAAAGTTTTGAAATGCACAATAAACAAACTTGAAGATGAGAAAAAATAATGATATCATTAACATTGTTCATACGTATTAAAAAGAATTACCAATAAATTAATTAAACCAATCACAGTTTCAACCACAAAACTTTATTAAATCTCAGGTTATACATTTTCCCAACACTCAAATTTAAATACATAAAAATCCAAAATTATCAAAGCAAAAATTTGTTTCAAATGAAACCAACACAATACAGAAAATGTTTATACACAAAAAAATTCTAATATCGTATGTAAATAATTCAAAAATTAATGATTATGACTAGAAAGGGATGCAAATTCAATCTAAATAATGGTGCAAAAGGGAATATGAACCTAAAAGGGAAATAAAAAATAGTGTTGCCTCACAAGTATGTCACGTGACTTTCTGCAACTTTTGTGACTTTTTTCATTCTGATGTGATCTTCCACATGACCGTGTTGTTGCCATTTTTCAAAAAAAGGAAAAATGGATAATCAAAAATTCCTGCTTTATAATTTATAATAAACAGAAAAAAACTTTTAACAATGGAGTTTATTACATTATTTTGCTTTTTTTTACAAAACATGACCAATAAATAATGAAAAATAATGAATTAGTAATATTTTGGGTGATTTTATTGATATTTAGCGATAAATATTGAGGTCACAGACAGGTCACACAACAATTTTGTGTTACCATTACCAACTATCCATAACAGATGGGTCATGGCTTTCGTGACCGTGAGGTAACACTAATAAAAAAGTCCAAAAAAGAATCCAAAAAAACAACCCCAAAAAGAATCTAGAAAGAACAAAAAATAACCAACAAAAGGACCTACAAAAGATCTTATACAAGAGCTTACAAAAGAACCTTTGGAAGAAGCTACAAATTGTCTACAAAATAACCTACAAAATAACTTACAGAAAACTTCAAAAGAACCTACAAAAAACTTCCAAATAAACTACAAAAAACCTACAAAAGAACCTACAAAGAACCTACAAAAGAGCCTGCAAAAGAATCTACAAAAGAACCAATAAAAGAACCAACAAAAGAATATACAAAAGAATATACAAAAAAAACTACAAAAGAACCTACAAAAGAACCTAGGTAAACATAAAAGAGCCAAAATAAACTACAAGAACACTTGCAAATAACACACAAGTTTAAATAACTTGATTTGACAAAATTAAACCTAAAGATAAAGAATAAACTCCAAAAAGAAACTACAAATCAATACAAATAATTCAATTATAACATACAAAAAATATAGTGAAGAATTACATGTAGAAAGAACTAACATAAAAACTGCTGAAAACACTTCAAATGATCCTTTCTGAGAACCTCTATGTTGAAGTTACAAATGATGTATTTTAGAGCCAAAATACAAACATGAGTGAAATCAAAAAATTATTTATATACATTAAAATCATTGGAAAAAACTTAAGAAGGAATGATTCATAAAAGAATACCAAGTAGATCCAACAAATGAATCTGTGGAAACAACAAAAAGGAATCACAACAAAAATTAAATTAAAATATCTCCCACAACTAAAATTCAAAAAATCAATTCATGTCACATAACATAAATCTCAAAGTTAGATTAACCAATAAACAACTTGAAAACAATAATGGAAGTTTTTTCAAAGACCATACAAAAAATATCAACAAAATTAATAAAAGACAACATTTAACAACTGTGAGAAGGGACTTGACATGAATTAAATATCACACCTACAAAGATCACATACAAATCTATGATGGCTTTACTAGTTGAAAAATATGAAATTTAGCTGTAAGTGTAAGAAGAACCATCAGTGAAAACTTAAGAAACAATCTACAACAAAGCATAAATTGGTCTATATAAGAAAATCGAGCAAGGAGTAATAGCTGAAATATTATTAAAAGCATAATTAAATTACATTTTGCCTACAATGACAGTATAATTAAAATACAGTTAAACTACAATTAAATCAAAATCACACTACAACTACAACTACAATTTACTTGAATAGGAGCTAGTACAAGAACAAAATACAGACCAAATAAAGAACATACATGAAATATACATTAGAACCTACAATAAGGTACAAAATGATCTCTACGTTAGATCCCACAAAAAACACAGGAGAACAATATTTTATAGTGAAAAATATTACATTAGTAGAATGTGTAATATAAGATACAAGAATAGGATATAGAATAACTAAATAGAACCTAGGATATAACTTAAAGCAGAATCAATGGACAAATGATCTAAAGAGATATTACAAAATAGTTAATGATTGAGCTTATCAGAAAATCCTATACAAAAACTTGCAAAGGAGCACACAGAATATCATCTAGTGATAGAAAGTCTTAAAAGTAACACAATAAGAACACTTGAACACTTGCAAGAAGAATCCATGCAATGAACTTTATTGTTTAATCAACAAATATATGTGCTAGTATGAAAATAAGCACATCATTAATATTTATTGAACTTACAAACAACATGATACAAACATCTTGATACAAACACAATGAACCATCCTTACAAACAAACTGGTGTCTGAAAAGAACATTAGCTTGTCATCACTCATTGTTTTATGATCATAAATTTTAGAACAGTTTTGTTCCTTTACTTGCTTTTCATTGAATGATGCCGTCACTAACATCAATTACTAGTGCTATGTCTACTATGCACATTCTCAGTTTCACCTGTCATCTGATAATGTGGTAAAAAGAACCAAGAATTTGTTTATGGTGGGAAATGCTGTTTTGGAGTAAAAAATATTTAAGTTTCTTTGAACTTTGACCCATTCAATAATTAAAAATTGATCTTTTACAAAATTATGTCAAAATAAGTAAAAGGAGCATAGAAGATTGAGAATACCACCAAAGACTCATTCTGGAGTTACAATTAATTTTTGAGACTTATATTATATGAAGTTGTTGATAAGTCAAAAACCAATAATTCAAGACATGAATGAGCTGAATCATATGTGTGTAAACTTTTGATAACATCAAAATTTATAAGCTGCTTCTGAGAGTGCAAAATATATATCATGATGAAATTTTCAAAGTGGTCCCAGATATAAATCAACTCTTTGACAGTCATATTCATGCATGTTCAGGTTAAAATTTTTCATTTTTGACTCTTGTTTGTGCTTTTGGTGTTGGAACAAAGGGAGTCTACTTAGGTAGAATCCCTTTGCCCCATCTCCGTTC
>JALLOT010001423.1:0-15062 GCA_036939595.1 Thalassiosira livingstoniorum | reverse complement strand
ATTAAAAAATACTTAAGATTAGGGAATCTGGATTGTCAAGATTATGACTGACTTAACAAAAAGAATGATCTTGTCTCTAGAGTATTTACTAAGTTAATGGTAGGGAAAATTTACGATTATTTTCATTTAAATTTGATTATAAATAATTAAAAGTCTCAATAACGGGATTCGTATTCCGTTTACAGAATGCAAAAAAATAATTCCCACTGATCACCTTAAAATACCCATATCGATATATTAAAATTGTAATCAAAATAAAATATTGATTGGTCGGTTTTCTTATTTCTACATGTTATTTATTATTTTACTGTCAATATTTTAAATCGATAATAGATTTACCATTCCAAACACAGTTTTAAACTTTTCTTTGCTCGGATCTTTCTTCCGATACAACGATTTTTAAAATCCGGACCGCCTTTAACCCGTTTTGCGATGTAGCTTTGACCATTTTTTCTTAATATCATGTGAAGATCTTTTGCTCAAAGACATTCCATTTAGGTACGTAGTTTCCTGCCTGTCTTTGAGTTCCTCATGATTATAATCTTGAGCAACTGAATAATTTCTGTTTTGTCTGAAAAACAATCCCATTGTTTTGGCCTCAAATGATACATCAGACTGTTTCCTCTGATGATTTAGTCTACAGTTCTTCCTTTGAGCTAACTGTACTCAACAACTCTCACTGTCTTTGATTTGATGAACAGCTGATAGATTATTAACTTTGTTATATCACAAAAACTGAATCAAAATGATAGGCAATCCACACACTACTTTGGGCTTTTTGTAGTATTGTTGATCATCAAAAAAATAGTAGATACCAATGTTACTTTGCATGTTACAAGCAAAGCACAATAACAATATTTACTTTTCCAAAGTTTCAATTCAGTGCCAACAACCATATATTAAATCTTTTCTTGGCACAACAAGAGGATCATTTTGAATATAATCACTATTATGTTATTTCAAAAACTGCTTGGATTCTATAAAATGGGATTTGTGTTGTGGTCTGACCCTGCAGCTGGTCTTATCTGCTATCATATTATCTTATCAAGACAATGATTGAACGTTTTACTAAACAAAAAATAAGTATTTTTCATGACCAAGTGAACCTATGCCAGATTGATTCTAAAAATAAAACCACATTTTTCAGAGCTTAGGGTTGATAGATGCTAATATTGGTTGATATTCACAACTCACATACACATAAGGTCCTGGATTCAAATAAGGAAAAGGAGAATTTAATTACAAGGCTAATGAATTGTTCAGAAGTTTGATTTTTACTAAAATTTTCTTTCTTTTCTTTGATATGACATCAGAAAAAAATAATTATATATGCTGATTCATGAGGAAATCCATTAAAAGGTTTTTCTTAGTTCAATCACTTGTACTACCAGAGAGAATGTATGTGGTTTTTAAATATAAAATAACTTTAAGATGATTGTTCACTTGTGTTAAATAATGTTTCTTTAATAGTCCCCATGGAAGCAAATTGAGGTATACTGATTCCATCACTAGAAATTTCAATTCAACATATAAAAAGAAACAAAAGTAACTTTTGATTCATTTTTAATTGAACAAAGCAGTTGTCAGTATAGTACTATTTTGATGCACACATAGAATAAAGATGATAAAAAATCAATAATGAATGATTTTTAGTATAAAAGTATTAAGATAACAAAAAACAATTGTGAAACAAGTACATTAGTGCTTATTCCAGAGGGAAAGTGAAACGTGGTGGTTGAGTACATTTGTACAGCATAAATAATACCCACAAGTGAAGTACAAGTGGAAAGATCAAAAAGGAATATAACTCTGACCAATTGCAACCCAATAAGATGTGACATCATGAGCACTCACTAACTGACTTTATGTGTTCTTGATATTATGTACCATAAAATAATACTACCAGTATATTCTTCTATTTATATCAGTTTCATTTCTAAAATTATTACAAGTAAGGAATCCAGAAGCCCCAGACCCAAAATTTCAAAGTTCTTTAAAATCACTATTTCAATGCTTTTATGGAACCATGGGGGTGTAAATAAGATATGTTGAACCATTTTTAAGGATTAAGTCATTCTATGGATATCAAAACCCAAATATGTGAAAAAAATATTATTTTTTGGCTGTTTTTCAGTGTTTAAGATAAATTTTACTATTTCAATTGCATTATCATTTATGGGTGACTGTGTGTCCAAGCACTCATTTGAACCTTTTTTTGCACAAGAAAGGTATTGGCCAGGTTATTTAGCAAAACTGTAACTCAAATGATTTTTTTTCATTTCTTCTCCAATAATGTTCTTTCATCATTGAAATGTTACACTAATATGATTGTATTGTACAAGTCTTTGCAAATTAGTAAAAGTCATGGCATTGGAAAAAATCTAGCTTGGCTACTAAAATTTTACTTAAAAAAAAAATAAAGATGAGATAGTAAGATTCTTTATACTCTTTTTAGCTTTTTTTTTGATATCATTCTTTCAACTTCCCTTTATTGTTTCAGTTTTAGTCACTTATGATGATTTGTAAAATCATTGATTTTTGTTTCAAAAGATAGACTTATTGAAAAGAAATTTACATTGTGGGTTCAGAATTAAGATGTACAATGTCAACCTTTGATTTGATGAAGCACAATGTCAGTGATTAAAGAACAACACAGTTGCTCCCAAAATACAAGTTTTACTGTCACCTAAAGGATAATTCAATTGTTCAAATAATATTGAAAAAGAAATGTACTAAGAAATATATTGAAACTGTTGTACAATTTTAATTCATCTATTTTGAAGAAGAAATTCCTAAATTTATTCAATAAATATTTGATTTTCTTTGTTTTATCAATTATTGAAAGAGTGAAGCATTAATAATATTTAATAGCCTCAATAATGATGAATCTTATTTAAGTCTTTGATTTTTTGATGAATTATGTGCAGGCTAGTTTGGATTTAGTAAAACTAAACTTACTACCAAATCCATTAAATTCTCAAAACACAACATCATTTTTTATCAAGGATGCAATTGACTTAATTGAGCATTGATACATACTAAATTGTCATTTTTTTATTATTGTATACTTTCTGTTTGGAATTTTCTCATTGTAAGTGGAGACATGACAAAAATTGTGAGAGGAAGATAGCTCAATTTATGTGGCAACATAATCATTACAAGTTGTCTGCTATTGCTAATCAACTATTGTATTTTATGAGAGACAATCTTCATAACAAAGTTATTTTGGCTATTTGTCTGTTGCAATTGGTTTGGCTTTAGGCATGACCATTGGTTATTCAATTGTGAAAATTGTTTTTTGTAGTTTTTGACACAAATCTTTTTGAAAATTGTTCTGTGGAAGCCACTTTTATATCACAAATGTTATTTTTAAATAGTGGAAAGCTGTCTGTTTTTATTTCAAAAATGACCTGTTATTCTGATTTTTGTTAGAAAAGAAATATTGTAAATGTTTTCAATGATATTGTAATAAGATAGTTGCCAATCTTCCAAAGACATGTAATATTGTTCAAAATTTAAGCTATCAGGATGGAAGCAATGTTTCAATTTGTAAACAATATGAAGTTATGTGTATGATGGAGGTGACTTTGGCTGAATTGGCAAGTGAGTGACAAATCAGTATTTCATTTGCCACCATACATTGGCCTGTAGACATGTAATTGAAAAACTAGTTTACCCATTTATCAATTAGAGAATTTGATAGGGTGATCCACAAATTTTCAACTATCTTAGCCTTTCCCCAGAGGTTGCAAAATTTAGGCAAATATTCACTAATGAAACCATTCAAATTATCACATGAATTAGAAACCCCCAAAAGCATTTATTATTTGCTAGTTTTTGAATCCTAAAACAAATGAAAAAATGAAGACCATGATAACATTTGATTGCTAGATGCATATGGTGAAAAACCTGAGGAAGCTGCTGCAGTATATGAGCTGAAAATATCAGCGGTCAAGGTTTAGTGAGGGATTTTCTTAGGTTCTCATCCATTATTGACATTAACATGTGGAGACACTTCATCTTTGATAGTTAAGACAAGGAAACATAAGTTTCCTGTTTGAAAGTATTCTAGGGGATATAACCAAATAATTGTACACACACAATATATTTGAAAGTTGCCTATAAGTGATATAAATGACAGCACCAAGTCATTAGGAGAGGTTAGTGACAGATCCATTACCACAGATTGCCATACAAAATCCTAGATAAAACTTTGTTCCTGTTTTAAAAAGGTGCGCACAAAGTTCTGCTGACAAACACTTAGAATATTATTAGAATTTAAGTAGACAAAGTTACTATTTTTTAAATACTTAGACAGTGTGGATGGCTTTACAAAAAAAAAAGACAGATAAAACATGCATGACATCAGAAGCAATTGACATGCTGTGTAACATGGGCACATCATGTCAGACTTTGGGAAAACACTCTGATGCTGTTCTTGCCTCAGAATCCATCCTTAACAAGTAAACAAGAACTGTCGATGCTGCTGCAACATTATTCAAAAAGAAGTCAAGGCACAATGCCAGGGGTACAAGTAATATTATTGCTGCCACAGAAGTATGGGCAGTCATTTGGGCAGATGACATCATTATTGCTTTTGTACTTTGATTGGCAAGGATTCAAAGTCAGGGATGTTGCCCAATGTTGTTATAGCCACTGTAGTGCAGGGGTAAAGGACTGTTGTCATTGTTGCTCTATGGCATGGTTATCATGCATTCAATTTCAGGGACATGGGCCAAGGCTGTTGCATCCACAACAATAAAAAGACAAATTAATGAACAGTGGACAAGAGCTGCCACTATCACTTCTGAAACAAAGTAAGGATGATGGGTACAATGGATAAGGGATGATGCACAGGCAGATGGGGAGAACACAGTATAAAATAGTATTTGGGTGCATTTACAAGGGCAAATCTTGAAGGATACATTAGCATTTGTGACAGTCAGGGGAATGGGACAGATGTTATACTGGTTGAAGTATACTACACAATATAAGTGTGAAAGCTAACCATAGAATTCAGAGTATTGATCAATCAAGTTCCAGAGGCTGTTGGAGGGCATTGATAATCAACAAAAATGAAAAGTAAATTAATTGGATTACCTTGTTTCACACATATATGTTAACTATTCATAAAGGAAATAATTCAAAACAAAATTACAATTCATATTAGGATATCCCTGCCCAATCAAAATTGACATTTTATATCCCTAGGCCTCCAAAAAGTTGCATTCATCACCACCCAAATTGGGGGAGCTTTGAGGTGCTGAGTAAACATCTATGCATTTAAAGTACATTGCTCTCTCCAACATCTGATTTTTCTTACAGTGTATTACCCCATAGCCATATCACCAATTTGCTCACCAATCATGAAAACAACATGCCAAAAAAGTAGATCTTACAGGCATTCACACAAATCAGTCTTGAGATTAATCTTTAGACCTAACAGTTATGAAACCTTCTTCAAAGGCACCCAAAACTGAAACCAACTGTACCTGTGAATCAATAGTGATTTGCTCTTTGAAAATATCTTGCATTCTTTGTCCTCCAAAGTACAAACAGAGTTATTTTTCAGAACTCTACATTGTGGATAATAGATAAAAAATAGCTTCATTATTTCTTAGGTATTATTTCTAATACTGTTGTAGAGATGCAATTTTTATTCTTGATTTCTAACTATTGAAAGTTTGTATCATTATTAGTAACACACTGGGGCATATTGAATGATGGAATAAATATTTTTTTATCTCCCTCACCTTTGAAATCCAGCAGTGTGGTGTAAAAAATGACAGTATTCACCTACATACCAGCTAGAACTATGAGCTTTAGCCTATGATCATCTGTATTTTCTGAGATGATCTATTATTTTGTAGAATAGGTAGGTACTCAAGTATTGCTTTTAATCATTTTGGTGAAGGATAATAGATCTTAGCCTTGACATTGATCCTTCTTAGAACCCAATTTACTCCTTGGTTTAACTATGTTTGCTCAGTCATATTTTAAAATAGTTAAGAGAAACTGTTGACATAGATATTTTATGATAGAGAGATTTGCAACATTTTGAAGAAGATTAATTTATCTATATGCTTCAGTCAGAATTTTCTTATTAGAGAAGTTGAATTTGGCTATTGATTTCCAAGCCGTCTAAATAAAATTATTGTTATTTTCTTCACAACCATATTTGGACAATTTGTATGTGTACAATCAAGCATAAAGTAGAGTATTGATTTAATTTCATCACATTACATCATGTGTTTCTTTTGTACTCATCTATTATTGGTAAGTATTATATGGGTGTGAACATACATGTGACAAAAGAACCTGATAATTGAGTAGAAACATTCCTATGATATTACTTGTAGCAATTTGTTTTATGTTCTAATATTCATTACTTATGGTACAAATATCACATGGTCACATAATATGAATTAAAAGCAAAACAGAAACTATCTTGAAAAGCTATAGTCAAACAGAAATAGTTATTTATTCAACAGAAAAATATGCTCATGAATCAAAAGAGAAGTTTCATAGTACTAAAAAATATAGAATCATTACTGATTTTCAAGATCAAAGAGAAACAGCAAACTTTCCATTGAATTGAAATTAAAACTAGATTTCATGTAAGTATCAGACATATTCATGCCATGGAACTGGAAAAATTACTCATGGCCCTTATATTTATTTGTGCCTTATATAATACTACAAAAGTAGATTTTACACAGATTAAATTTTTGTACTTATCAGAGATGAAAAAAAATAACTGAGCTATTTTTAGTTAGCTTGCATAAATAATGTACACTCATATGAGAGCTCTTCTTTTGCTGAAAGTTGTGCATCTCATTTCAAAACCAGGCAATGGCTTTCAGCTGATTAACTTTGAAATCAGCCAGGAGCTAAAGTTAATGTACATTCATATGGTAGCATTGCGGAATGAGAAAGGAGCTAACTAATATTTTTCAATCAGCAACAAACGATGCTCTATGTCAGCTGTGATTATTTTTAAAAGTATCTACAACTGCTTTGGAAAAAACTCGTTGACCTGATTTAAATGAAGTGATAGCTTGTCTAAAAAGGCATACCTAGCTACTTTATAGTCTTTTAGTTACTACTCTAGATATATTAGGTAACAGATTTATTTTAATTCAGCTTAATAACATTACAACCAGGGGAGGCAGCAGCAACATGAGGGTCATCCCATGCTTACTTGCCTCTTCTTGTAATGTAAAACTAAAACACATGAAACTTACCTCATGATTTTGCATTGCAGAGGTTGTTGGCACATTTCCCTGCTTCATTGTGGTCATGCAATTGCTGGATGGCATTGCGGTCTGATGCAGGAAGAGCCTAGTGTGGCCGTCATGGTCCTGTACTAAGGCTAATAGTAAATACTAGTTGTAAGTGCTTAAACCCATGACATAACTAGATTTATGAGCACTAAGGCTTGATCTACTACTACTACATGCAAACACGCAGCAACAAACCTACAACGGACAGACAAGGTGATTTGTGTGGAGATGAGTACTGCAGGGATGAGCAAAAAGTACTGTCATTAATGACGCTTGATGATTTTTGAAAAAAAAATGAGCTCAACAACTCAAAAAACTTGCTACCTATTTTTTCTACTTCTGATGCTGTTGGAAAATAAAAGTAAAAACAGAAGATGTTGCTAATGAACTCTTTGTTCCAGGTGCTTTTGATTGGCTGCTCATTTCCACACCATTCTTTGATAATATTTAAATGTTGTCTCTATTGTTTCACTTCCTTTCTTATAAAACATGAAAAAATATACCAAGTTTAGAATTGGACACAGTTGTTTAAATTAGAGAGTGTTGCCCAAATTGTTTTTTGCACACTATTTATACCAGTGTCCCAATATCTACAGGACTAAAACCAACTCAGTTGTGGCCATTGCTTGTTCATAATCTTTCATAATACAGATAACACTACATTAAGTACCAGTTTTTATGGCAGTACCAATTGTACAAAAACAAAATTAAATGAAAAAGCATAATAAAAACAAGTGTTTTGCAGCATGAAGACCACATCATGCTGTCTTGATAGATACATAGTGGTAAGGTATATATACCAGCATAAATTATCCCATGAAAATAAGGAAACAATGCCATCATCACAAGTGAGAACCTCAAAAGAACAGATATTCATTGGAGATTTCTGCCAAATTTGACATTATTTGATTCTTAAGTTTTTTCTTTGTTGTCTTGTGAAAAATTGATTTTTAAACCTATGGAAGGTTGTTTCTGGTTCATCAGTCTAGTAACTTTTTTACGCAAATCATCCATGCACTAGAAGTCCCAGGTAGTAGCACCAAAATCTCAGTGCTGTGTTGATATATTCCAGTGAACACCATCAACCCTGGCATGGCTGCTACATTGTGCATGATGTCTATTTTACTGTCAAAGGTATTCAGCTATCTCTCCAGGTTAGAGAGTCAATAAGCCATTTTACCTTGACAGGCCTGTGCCTTTTTCGTGTTTCACCAAAAACTGACCTCCGATGTCCGCCATCAACCCCACGATAAAAACCTAGCAAAACTGCTTTGATCAAGCGTTCAAGAACTCTAACTTCCTTGTCTCCATCCCACCAACCGCAATTGCATGGCGTCGGCAGACATCGGCTAACCTTGTCGCTTTGGCACAAACCAAAAACGCTGAACCACAGAAGTGCCAACATTGTTGTGGTGCATGGTGCAGCATGGCGCCATAGATGGGATAACCCATTCGCCCTAGCTTTGCACGATGTATCGGCATCAAGAATGCGTGCTCTCGAGACCTAGTAACGAGATGGCGGTGCTTTGAAGAACGAACTTGGGTTTATTTTGACAATGAAGTTGATGGCCACACACCACCAACCTGGCCACCGCCAGCATCGATTGCGATATGACTGGCGGCCATTGCGGATGGCGTCTATTTGTACCTACTTACTTACTGCGGATCTAAACACTATTATATTCATCTTTTGCAAAAACGGCGTGATACGTGGCAAACATCTTTGGTGTAAGGCACAGCCAAAAAAATCTAGTGCTCGTATCAAAATAGTTACGCATTATGATAATAATCGATCAATGGCATTAATTAGCGCAAAAGCAAGGCGTGCCGATAATATAATGCGGCTAAAATGGGTATCTAGGCGGTGGCCTCGGTTGGCCATGGGCTCCGTTGGCCTCGGTTGGCCATAGGCTCCGTGATGGATTCACCACCAGCAACGTTATGCGTTTTGGTATCATCGTGGTACAGATTAGAAGAAAAAGACAACTAACAACTAGGCTCAACCATAACATCTAGTGCTTGTATCAAATTCTAGTAACATAATAACTACAATTGATCAATCTCATCAGTAAACGTAAAAGCACAGCTTTCCGATGATGCCACTAAAATGATTATCTTGATGGTGGCCTCGGCTAACCGTTGCCACATTTGGCTGTGGCCTTGGTTGGCTGCGGCCTCCGTTGGCTGGTGATGGGTTCATCGCCAACGACAATGTGGCCTCGGTTGACCGTTGCCTCATTTGGCTGTGGCCTTGGTTGGCCGCGGCCTCCGTTGGCTGGCGATGGGTTCACCGCCAACGACGCTGTGGCCTCGGTTAACCGTTGCCTCAATTAGCTGTGGCCTTGGTTGGCTGTGGCCTTCGTTGGCCGGTGATGGAGTCACTGCCAACGAAGCTGTGGCCTCGGTTAGCCGCGCCTCGGTTGGCCGCGCCTCGGTTGGCCGCGGCCTCCATTGGCCAGTGATGGATCCACCGCCTATGTCATTTTGCATGGGTTTTACATGCTAAAAGTAATGGGGATGAGGCGATGGTTTATTTGTGCTTAAAAAATGGCTGAAACACGAAAATGGCCTACGTAAAATCCTATGGTACGGCAAATTTTGTACCAGGTAAAATAGCTTATTGAAAAAAATGATTCATACATCTCGTTCTTAGATGAAATTTATCTCTTTGCGGGTTTAGTTTGATAATCCTCAGACTAATTTTTTTAGTGAAGTGTTCATACATATGGGCCAAAAACTCCCGTTTCTAGTTAGTAAAGCCTTCATATTATCAAGATGTAATCTGTCCTTTAGACAATAACCTAAAAGAATATCCAATTTTTACGTTAAAAGTCCTAATATTCACTGAGGAATCCTCCTTCGGAGTAACACCAAATGTTGATGTAATTGAAACATTTGGAGACCCCAATCCAACTAATTTCCTTTCGTACATCTTGCTAAAAGTCACATAATAAATCTACCTGTACTTACGTGTACTTAAGGGTACGTACCGTAGATTTTTTTTCAAAAGATTGCACGTAAAACGCTAGAAAAACCATTGACAATGGCCGATCGCCACCCTCCAGTACCCAGGGTACAAGTTTGCCATTCCAGCAGTGACAATGGCGCCAGCATCAGTGAAGGGTTGGGTGCAGAGGACAATCCAACGCGCCCCCCACCATTTCCGACTACCGGCATCGTCGAGAGTGCACCACAGCCGGAGAGCCAACACATTGAAAACAAACAATATTCAGAAAAAATAATTGTCGGCACTTCCCCCACCAAAACTGGATGTGGCGGCATTGGAGATGAAGAACCAACCCCACCAACCGCAAATCTCAATTCCTCCCTGTTAAGAAATAATCAAGCTCGACCTTCTGCGGCTCGTGCAATTTTTCAGACCACATCCAGCCCCAGCAACAAACGGCCCGCTGCACCACTAGCACAATTAGCAAGTAAGAAAATGAAGTTGCCTTCACCGCAGTCACCCCACCCCCCAACACAAATTAATGTTGACGATGCATCAACCACAGTTTCGGGACTGAGTGGACACTCTCCAAAACCGGCTTCAGAAGAAGCAATAGCAGGAAAGAAATTTGGAGCATCATCAGTGAATACTGCGTCCACAGCCCCAATCGATGAGGAATCGTTCGCTAGCACAACCTTGTCTTCACTGGCAAGTCATATTCCCAAATTTAAGCCATCTGATTTTATGGGTGGTTCAAGTGGCTATTACAACCCCGATGAAAATAGCATTGATTCTCATATTCCCAACTTTAGAGTTCGAGGAGTGAATGCATTTCAGTCGGGATACATTTCAGGATGTGAAGACGAGAACGACACGCTGGAGGGGGATGCTTGGAAAGAGGACCACGAAGCCATCCAAGCAATTTTGGAGGTGGCATTGGCAAGGGAAGATGCTCTGGAAGAGGGGGTGTTTGAAAATACTGTAATGGAGATGACAGAAGATGACTATCAGCGTCATATGGAAAGCAAAAAATCTGGTACAGCAAATGGCGAAAACGAGTTCGAGGATATAGTGGTTGCATACGACAAAAATACTCAAACCACATTGAAAAAACTGGCAAAGGAGAAAGATGCAACATTTCCAGTTAGTGGTACGAAGAGAAATCTTTTTCAGAAAATGTCAAAGGCGCCGTGGGCACGTGCAATCAATGACGACACATTTGTCACAACTCAAAAAAAGAAAAGTATTGACTCAGTTCCGAAGTGGATCATCTTGAATGGTGAGACGGCAGACCTACCAGAGCAAATGGGAGATCATGGGGCTACAAAGGGATTCTTCTCGCCGACAAATCAAGAGAAAGTGGCAATGCGAGAGCGGAAGAATTTCCTGGTCAATGACAAAATAAAGCGACCAAAATTCTCACACAAAAATCCTAAGTCAACAACCAACCAAAACAAATCAGCAAGCAAAGAAACAAATCAGGGAAAGAAAAAGCATCCACCAAGTGAAGAAGGAGGTCCATCACAATCAGCAAAGGATGCTATTGGCGACTTCAACAGTGCGAGGCCCATCGACTTCTTCAATCTGATCATGACGCCCAAGTACCGTGAACTCTGCTTCACTGACTGCACCAACTACCGCGCATACACTGAGATGGCTGGGCGAGCAATCTACAAAGACTACGTTCCCTTTACTCCGGATGAAATAGATGCAATAATTGGGCTGCTTTTTTTGAATGGGCTCAGTCCCAAACCGCAGATGAAGATGTGGTTCAAGAATCAAACGCAAGATTTCTGTTATGGCAATGATGCAATTTGGTTTCGTTTCCATGCTGATCGAGAGAAGCCTTCTGGTGAGAGGAGGTGGAAGCATTTTCGTCGTTTTTTCTGCATGTATGATTCGAGGTACGATCCAAAAAGCAAAGTCAAGGAAAATCCATTTTGGAAGGTCGATACTTTGCTGCAGGAGCTTCGAAAAAATTCTATGAAAAACTGGGTGACTGGGAAGTGGGTGGCCATTGACGAACAGACAATCGGGTTCCAAGGGAAGCATGGGCTGAAACTTCGCATCACGTACAAAAAGGAAGGCGACGGCTTCCAATGTGATGCCGTCTGTGACGACGGATACACATTCAATTTCTTTTTCCAGCATGGGGAGGCACCGGATGTTGGTCATCAAGATTTAGATCTTTCACCAACTGCCAGGCGTGTAATCTATTTGGTGCGGAGCTTGTCGAATTCGTGGACGCGGGTCACAATGGACAACCTCTTCAACTCAAAGAAACTTTTCACTGCGGGATATGCAGAGCAGGTGCTGATGCAGGGTGTTGTCCGGACGAATCATCGGGGTCTTTGTCAAGGCGTGATTCAGAAGGAGGAAAAAAATACGAAGAAGGCAGAGCAGCTTAGGGGACGGACTAAAGTTGCAATTGAAAAGGACAACCCGCGGTGCCCAGATTTAGTGTCAATGTCGGTGTATGACACGAAACCTGTTCATATGCTGTCTTCGGTCGCGGAGTGTGTCGAATGGATTGCGAAGGAGCAAAAGGTTTGGTCGAAGGAAAGTGAAATGTATGAGATGATGGAATTTTTGAGGTTGAATATGGTAAATGATTACAATGAAAAAATGGTTGATTGTGATGTTGCGGACCAGTTGCGTAACCAGTATCGACCCGACCATTGGATGCGTAACTCGAAGTGGTGGTGGCCTATTTTTCTTTGGGGTTTGGGATTGTCTGCTATTAATGGGTACAAGTTGTACACCAAAATGCATGCGCTTGAAAAAAAGAAGAAGAAAGCTGGTTTAAAGCCGTTGATAAGCCATGCTGACTTTCAACGGCAATTGGCGATGGATCTCATCTGGCCGAAGTCGAATGGACTAACGTCTCCTGAATCTGCTGTGGATGCAACCAACAACGAAATAGATCTTTCAACGCACGAAGGACGAGAGAAATATTTGAAGGAGCATCGGCCATGCCAGCTGAGATTGTGGAAACAAATCAACAACAATTTTCCTCATCGGTTTGATGGTAAGTTTCATCCGTCCGTCCCTGCCCCTGGTAGTCACTATTGTCAGTTGTGTTGGTTTTTAAAAAATGATGATGGAAAGGGCAAGACGAAGTTGGACGAGACTGTTTCCAGGAGGGCCGGCCGTCCAAAGGAGGAAGAGAAGGAGGAAAGTCAACGAAACTACACCGACGTTAGTCGGTGCCTAAGGTGCAAGTTATATCTCTGTTGTAACTGTTTTATGGCATGGCATGGGAGGGACCCAGTTAACCCATTTAAATAAATTAGATATTAATTCTTACAAGACAATGAGTCAAGATTACCTAGGTACGGCATAGTTTGCTTGTAATGTTTTGGTACTTAGCAACGGTTGACTTAAATGAAATAATCGTCGGCCAAGAAATATTCAATAAATAAGTTGCTTTGAATGAATATTGAATCTTAAAATAATTTTGTCCCGCATCACTGCCTACTTTTGGCCATGGATAATTCATAATCAGGCAGGAACTTTTTGCAGGCAAAGCAATTTCAAAAATGATCTCTTTGTCTCACATGTCAATTCATGTACTTAGATTTCGCAGCATTCCGTTGTAACTCCATGTTCAAACAATGAAAACGACCATTCTATTATGAGATCAAATGGTATTTTTTTCCCATGTTTGTTTAAAGTCGCGGATTCAATATTTTGTTTTTGCTTCCTTTCTTTAACACTCTTGCCCATTGCTTGGGTTCGTGTTCGATTTGCAGGGCCAATTTTTCAAATAGAATAATGCAGTGGGGCGATCCGTATTTCCATAGAAAGCATTGAAATTTCGAATTCAGATGATGGTCATGGTTCTAAAAAGGCAAAAACGGTCGGGATAAACAAAATGGATATCATGGGTGGAGATATTGATGTCCTCATCGAGTGGGTTCGGTGCGGGTGACTACTTGGTTTTTTGAGTAATTTTGTAGCGAATGTTGAGTCAATGAATGAGGATTTCCTCGTCGTCTCTTTGTTGTTGACGAAATCGCGATACCAGAGGAATTCAATATCTATCATGAGTCGTTATCGCCCGGGCGAAACTTTGTTGGAGCTTTGTTGGCTGAGAAATGGCGTTGCCCCAACTCCGCTGCCAGTTGCACCAATTACTTAGCAACTTTGCATGGTAATTGCACCTAAATGGCTCAAAAAATAGGTCTGCGATGGAGGCGCATATCGTCTTCTATAGTCGACACCGGAAAAAACTCTTCTAATCACGTTGACCTTTTCGTGTATTGATGCGGACACGGTCAGTAGATTGTTTGGTGGTGTTGTGTAGGTTGAGATATTTTGGTTCCCCACACGAGTCCGGAGCGGCAGCGCCGCCATGGTTGGATATTTTTTATTTTTTATGGTAGATAGGGTAAGTACTTAAAAATACGTAAAAACAGGCCTATTTCAATTAAGAGTAAAAACGTTATGACCTTGAAATCAAAAAATCGCCATGAGAGGTATTTACTAGTATCGCCTACGCAAGTACTTTTGCTGCCCAGTATTTGCTTTGTCCAAAAATTAGTCTGAGATTTATCTGACTAACAGATCACCAGTAAGAGATATCATTTGATACAATCATAAACTCAAATATGATCAGATGATTTTTACGTATTTTTGTCAAAATAACAACAGTACATTCAAATGGGAATAGATACTTTGAACCATGGGATTGTAGAAAATTAGTTTTTATTGCAATGACAATATTTATGCCGTGGACAATTGAAACAAAGTTATTGTACTTGCACTATGAACCAACATGAACCAACATGAACCAACATGAACCAACATGAACCAACATGAACCAACATGAA
>JALLOT010001422.1:0-15071 GCA_036939595.1 Thalassiosira livingstoniorum | reverse complement strand
AAATAGTATGATGAAACAGAAAACAACACATGCCACAATCAGCTAGCTTACATGCGGTTCACGCCAGGCGCTTTTTTGATGCTGCTGCTGTCGCCCTTCGTGCTGCAGTCGGCCGCTGCAGCTGCCGCCGCCATCGACTTTGTCTCTGTCGCTGTCGCTGGCGCTTTGGATTAATTAGGGATTGGTGAGTGGTAATAATATTATGTTGTGTGCATGCACCATCTTGCACCATGTTGATTGTGTCTGTCATCATGTGTCATGTGAAGCGGGCAGGCGGCATGCCCGCGCTAACAAATGAATTGGGATTTCCGCGTAATCAGGATCGTTTTAAGCAGGCGTTCCCGCAAATCAAAAAATAACGATAGAAAAATTGGAAGACGGACAGACACCACTAAAATGTCATTTACTAGAAGGTCCAGCTGTTGTGGGAAAATAATTTGTTGATTTTACATTTTTGACATTATCTCTGACATCATTGTCTTAAACTAGTAGATTTGTTTGTGAGCTTACAGGTTTGGTGCCAAAAGACCTTATTAGAAGAAAGTGCTTCTCTCAAGTTCATAGTCAGTCATGCATTAAGCAATACTGTTTTTTTAACTAATTACCATAGAAAAATTGTAACTTTAAAATTCAAAATATTGAATTTCAAATAATACCTAATCATTGGCTACATTCATTCAACCAATATTCATCCATCATAACAATTGAAATATTAGCTCCCACATACAAGAGTCAGAAGTAACCATCAGTCCCTAGTCCTAATAATGACATCCTTCTCCTACCTGATGTTTGTACATATTTGAACAAAGAAAAAAATCCAGTGTCAGGAATTTCCTGTTTAAAACCCATGGATAATATGTAGCCTTTATCTCCGTCAAAACAAAAACAAATATGGTAATAATCATTCAACTTCTTTACCTACATAATCCATCAGTCCAGATGAATATCTACAACATTGCAACCTAATATTGAACCTGAAACATGAAATGAATATCTCACAGATGACTGGGCCAATTTTGTTAAATGAATTGATTTTAACATAAAAAGAACATGATGGTTTTTCCTCATCTCTTTCCAAGGAAAAATTAAAAAGCAATAAAGTACCTCCTCATTGGGTGGGTTGGCATAGAAAATTGCATGATTGTGATTGAGATAAAAATACTTGATATTTTTGGTACAATCTATCCCATCAACAACAAAACTTTGAAGTACAAAAGGCATCCCAAATTACAAACCAAAACACATTTTGATTTTGTAGGAAGATATTGACCAATGAAAAAAACACCCTATAACAATTGAACAATTTGAACAACCACTATCTAAGCCTGTACCACATTTCACAACTACATAGGTCTGAGAAGGTCAATAGGTGAGAGCTACAGAGATTAAATGATGCCTGTGCTTCCTGAGCTCAACATCCAGCCATGCAGGATTGGACACAAGTTTGCACAAGGGCATCAAAACAAAAGACAACACAAGAGATTTTATTTTAGTCAGACCCAAAGTCAATACTTCTAATTGTAGAAAAAGTGGAGATGGAGCAACATCCATTGGGATAATAAAAGTCAACACTTACTATATATCTACAGACAGTTGACAACTGTTTGCAAGTATTTGATGAAACAAATAATACCATTTGTCTGCCAACTTCTACATCTCATCAACCTACACATTTGCTTGCCTTGACATTTGTATAAAAGGAATGGTGAGATCAATCCTGAATGTGGAAGCCTGTTTTGTTTAGTATTGACTGTGTCACAGTTTTAATTTTTTGTCATTCAGTGGAATGAAACATTGGATATTGATGATGAGTTTGGAGATAGGTGTCATTTCAAATTCATTGGCAAACAAGATGAACATTCATTTTGTAAGACTCTTGACAATAGATACCACCACCAAATTAATGGAAGACAAATAATTAGACCAACACAAGAAAATGGAACAAATAGCAATGCAAAAACTAACTTGGACAATGTTAAGTTTCATTGTTTCAGCTTTGATGACAAATTTGTTCATTCAAAAACAAATCACTGCTATATTTATTAGGCTTTTGACAAGTGTAAACAAGCCCAGATTCAACAGAATAGAAATAAAAAAATAGTAAAAATACCAAGTGGAATAACAAAAAATTATTTCATTTCAATTTTTGTTGAAGACAAGATTTAGTTTCATCAGTTAGAGTTAGACAAAGACAAAAGAATGGATCTTATACTGTATTGGATATTTTTTCATCAATGCTATTAAATAGATATTTTTCCTGAAATCCAAATTCAGCTGTTGTTTGTTACTTAAAGGAATAGGAATACTCCCAACCATCAACACTCTGCTTGAAAACATTACATGCTACACAAATTACAGCATAATAGTTTGATTTTTTTGTGTACTAGCAAAAGGAAACTTACCTCAATTTCTATCCCAGCTTGTTGCCTTCAATTTTGTCCTCTCCATCAATTTCAACTTTCTGTTAGAGAATTCCCTCTCAATAAACAATTGCTCACATTAGATGTTGAACATTCAATGTTCTTGATTGTATCCTTCTGCTGTTTTTAACTGTAGGAAAAATCTGTGGTACAATAAAACTATTTTTTTGTTCTGCCACTGCTTGGTTGAAATAGTCTGAAAAATTATTGCAAACATATGAATCCATTCCTCACTTGCCAACTCCTGGTACTGGTAGATCCATCATTTGAGGATTCAACTGATCTTAAGTTGATTGAAGACCCATCCTACAACTACCTTTATCCATCAACACGTTGAAATCATCAAAATTTATCAATGACTCTCAATCTCAAACAACTGTACCCAACTATCAACTGGGTTACTAAACTTTACAAATACCTCCTTAATCAAATTTGCAAATCAATGCAAATTTCTTCTCTATTTCATCAAAACAGCTTGCCTCTCCAACTTTGATTCTGATTCTGCTCCTCTTCCATAAATCTTTTCAACACTGTTTCTCATATCCTTACTCTAATATATTCAACAAATCAATCAAAAAGTGGTGTTCACACCTACTTTCTTTGTAGTCATAATCACTTCCTCAAAAATCTTCTTTGCTGCTTCTGATGCACACTCCCTCCAAACCAATTGGTTAGCTGCAATGTAGGTATAATTTGATGTGTGACTTGTTGTGAATAGCAGACAATTGATTGTTTTACATATGTACCTGTTGGCAGACAATTGGCAGTTTTACGTATGCACAAACCTGATATTCCAATAATGATCTACAAATCCCATAACAGTCACCATGACATTCAAATCTTTCTTCATTGGTGAATCTACTTTTGAGTTTTTTCAAGCTGGGAATTGACATGGGAATGGGAGACAAAGTATCAGAATAAAAGGCATCATAATTGTACTGCTCTAAACCATTCAATTCAGTTGGATTTAAATTGCTCTTCTCAATATAATTGAACATTCCACTTCATTTATCAAATTAACTGCCTTTCTATCCATCACATTGTGTGATATGTTAAAGACAAACCAAAATTCTGCTTGTAAATTAATAAACTCATTGGTGTGTTCTAACATAGGAAGCAAGTTGTGTTTCATCACCTGCAAAAAAATTAATTGTGTTCAGCACCACCTCTCTCATACAAGCATTCTAACATCATCTGATAAAATCAGCAAGGAAAAGTGTTGTTGAAGTTGAATGTCAGTTCATTCTTGGATTGTATCATACAGACACTTGGCCTTTGTTTAAGCCACTGGTGATCTCAGAATGGGTATTCTCCAATGCTTAACAAGTGATACACCAAAAAGAACATAGGATGGATATGACAGTGATCTGCACATATCCTTTCATTGCTCTGAATCAAATATTTCACAGGCACCAATTACTACACTATACCATCACCCCATTGGTTTCTAATGAAATCCATTTTTTTCCTTCACTGACTTGCCACCAGAAAGTATCACATATTTATTACTTAGGCTAAGCCAAAGATAACTCATGAAGATAACAATGTAGTCTTTTGCCCAAAGACAAAAAAGATGATCCAACATTTGATCCTTCAATAGACTCCCTCTACCTCTATCAACCACCCTTGGACATCTAAAAACAAAAACAGACCAATATCAAAAGTTCTCAAAGGAAATTTTTGGTTGATAAAACAGTTAAGTATTAATAATTGAAAAGTCAAAACCTAATATTCTCCAGAAATTTCTGTTAGTACAGTCCTTAATGATTTGCTCATTAGAGAATATGTTTTGAAAACAGAAAGATATTAATTTGTTCTTCAAAACATTTTCTTTCTGAGTAGCTAGAAGAGATGATTAAATACTAAGAATTAGTGAAGGAGAATCCCAAATGTAAGAAAGAGGAGAAGAACCTAATGATAAGCAAAAACAATCTAAAGCTAAAGTTCTGAAGTAAATTGTTGTTGGTAAGGAGTAAGAACCCAACCCCACTTCCAATTTGTGGAAAAAAAAAACAAAAGTCATGTGGTGACAAACCTACCCAAGTTGAACATGGCATCATTAGTTCACAAGATGCAAAACTTGTGAATGACACTGAAAGGCAATTTCCAGCTCCAGAACCCAAGCTTTTCCAAGAAGGTGGTATCAGACAACTCAAGTAGATTTGCTCCAGCAATTCCTCTGCTTCGGCCACCACCACCCATAACAGGTCATTTGCCACTACCACCACTGCCTCCTCCTCCAAAATTGAAAAAAGCCCCTGAGACATTGGAAACAGTGCAAATGGCTTCGGGAATAATTCTCATTTTCTTTATCACAAAAGACACAGTGCTCACCCCACATTTTTGCGAAAAATACTCAAGAAGCCACCATCTTAGATCACAAGGGGCTTGGCTCATTTCATGTTTTTCATCTGCCATTGTATGCTTTTTGAGGAGTTTACAGCACAAGCATCACATTTGCTTGCAGCAGTTTGCACCTTCATGCCCCCTGCAGCAATGTGCAGGAGCTGTAGTCAATGTCACATTGTGGTCTGCATCAGTAGCATCATTTGCCGGTTTCATCATTTCTGCAGCAGCAAAGGCAAACACTAATTTCCCCTCTTGTATTTTGTCATGTCTTCAGCATCAACAGTAGCAGCATCATAAACTGCTACATTATTGTTAGATGGCCCACATACGTAAGCAATCCCCTTCAATGCCTCCTCTCAGTACAGTGGAGCTTAGGGGGAGCTGGTTAATGACCAAAAGCCAAAAGCCAGATACTAGCAAGCAAGATACTAAGGAAGTAAAATAAATAACTAATTCAAGATTTGCCTTTATCTGACAAAAATTGGGGAATTATTTATTTTAATTTGCATGCAGTGCATGGGGCATTTCAAGAAAAAAACTGAAGAACATTTGAATTCCATTTTTGAGCAATCTTTCCAAAATTTAAAATTTATTCCCCCCAAAATTATTATGATCAGCAAGCACAAAGTCTTGAATTTCAATTTTAAATTTGATTGATGTATGTGAACTGTGAATGTGAATATTCTCACACTGATGGATGACCATTGTACTACCAATGACTGATGAACTGAACCTGAATGTTCACCTAACTTCCACGCATCCAATGCACCTGACCACTGTCCTTCTTCTCACTCCAGCAACACTCAGCAGCCAGAAAACAAACTAACAAAACAACATCTAGCACCACTACACCATGATCACAGCAGCAGTGCTAACAACATGTTGTCAACATCAACAATGTCAACACTGCCAACAATGCTAACAACACTGACAATGTCAACAACATCATCAATGTTGATAAAACCAGCAACATAAATGTCTTGCATTTTGCATTCTAATTCTATTTTGATTTCAATTTTGATTGCAATTTCAGTTACTTTTATTCAAATAATAAAACTTATTACAAACATTGAAATGTGCTGTAGTTTCATGCTTATATTGTCATCATCCTTGTAATTGCTGTCAAATAGAAAAATAATGCTGTCAGTATCTTTCTAGAACTAACATTGCTAGTTGGTGTGTTTGTTTACCAACATGATTGGATCTACTCACCACCCACTACCCACTCACCATTTGCCACTATAGAGTATTGTTCTCTCACTCCTCACTGAATGGCCAGTAGAAAGTGTCAAAACTTGTGGATGGTGGGCTATCACTAGAACAGTTATCAATTAATATTACATATTGGATGGCATTTGATCTGTCATATACACAGAACAGATTAAACTTGTTCTACAGAGTTTGTTCGTATTTTTCTTGAAGTTGGAAGCATTGTTAGAACAAGAAGAAAAAGTGTTCATGGTATCTTTTATTCCAGATTTAAACAGAACAACCAAACTATTAACACTGTTGAATAGTCTTCATTACAATCACAAAGGCAAATCATCACAACCAAGCTTCATGTCTACTTTTTAAACTGACCACTTAGCTCCCCTGATGTGCAACTCTTTTGAGTGAAAAATTAGTGATACAAGTTTCAACATTTGACTTCAGGAATGTGAATAAAGCAATGTATTACATTAAATACAAAAGAACAAGAATCAAAAAACCTATCAAAAATAATAAAAGGCAAAGGATCAAATGAAAACTGATTAAATGCCAAAGATATTTTCTATTGATGGATATAATAATGTAGTTAGGTCAGCAAAAACTCCAAAAAGATGCACCATTGCAGAAATAAGTTCATTGGATACTTTGTGTATAATGTCCTTGATTTGAGGAAGCAATAAGGGTTAAACATAATGTTTGATTTGACTTTTTTGTATGACTATTGAAGATAAAAAAGAAACACAACAATACTTCTGTTAACATAAATAATATCCAGTGATTTTTTGCGTAGCAAATGTTTTCCCCATGACTCATTACAAACAGTATTTAATATATTTTATTCCACTTGTACATGGATTTTTCTGTTATTTTGTTCCTTTACTTTACTGGGATATTTCCTTATTATTTGTACTTCAATTTAGATTGATTTTTTAAGTGGAAATATGGTAGCTAATAACAACCTGTTTGTTTCTTGGGATATTGCATTGACTTTCTATTCTTAATTTATCTCCTTTTGATTTATGTTGTTGATGGTGCATGTAATATTGAAAAAAAGGTTCAATTGTCTAATACTAATTTGCTTGTAAATCTCTTCATTATGCAAGCTAATTACATTATTGAAATTTATTTGAAGCATTAAATTTAAGATGGTTTTGTGATAATTTTATTATGATAATCATGTTTGGATTTATGTTAATAATGAGAGCAGCACTTTTTGCCAGCATCCACTTCATCAAATTTAATCATTTTCATGATGGTGTGCGTAAGGGGCAGAAAAAATGAACACATGTATATGAGTTACCTAGTTTATTCACATATAATGTCCCTTAGTTACATTGTGTGATGTTTGTATTCTCCTTAATACTTGAAAATCTCATTTTGTTTGATGAATTTGGAATCTTCTTTGTTGGTTAATTGTATTAATTTCCCAAATATGATGAGCTCATGGTTGAAAAAAACAGAATCAGAGGCAAGAGAAGAATAAAGATTTTAGAGACATCAAGGGTACTCCACTGAATTGTGTGGTACTTATCAGGAACCTGTCCACCTCTATGATGATAAAGGAACATCAAAAAATATTTTTTCATGCAAGATTTTTGACAATAACCTGTGCCAATGAGGCAAACCTCACTTTTGGGAGTCATTTTTGTTCTATTAAAACTAAATATTAACAATCAGAAATTCTTTGCTGTGATATAATGCATTGGTAGTTTTACCAGGTTTATCAATTTGATTTCTAAGTCTATTTTTTGTTCATTATACTGTGGATTTAATATATTATTGCAAAAAGTTCAGCCCTTAGGGGAATTGTTATAAATGAAAATTAATTTTAAAACAAGAATTACTAGAATTTTATTGTTTTATGTAAATGGACTTGGAATGGACAATGTAGTCATATGAAAATATTCATCCTTTTGAGTAAGAGCTTTTGATTCTTGTGCTCATTTCCTAAATCTGCCTATTTTTTCTGTTGACAACACACATTGAAAATTCACTTTCAGCCCAAAAGCTCCAGCAAGACCAAATGCACTTGCTCCTTGACCTCATAAAATAACTTTTCTTTGTTTGATTGGTGAGAGCATCTACCAAAGTGTCACTGATGTGTTTCATTGATTCTATTATAGCTAAAATTTCATAATACAAATCATGTAAGGACTCTAAATGATAATAAAATAATGCTGAAAAGGATTTCAAACTTTGTGAGGTTTTGCCTTGACTCAATTTCCACTAGCCTCTGGCTTGGTCCCTGAGTACATTGGATTCATTATCTAAAATACAAAAAAATACTCCTTCTAACACACCAACTTATAAACCATAAAATAATTCTTAACCACATCCAAAATATCTTATGGTTTACCAAAATTATGATTAAACAGATATTTTTAAGTACATTTAGTTAGTCAGTTTGGACAGATCTACGTGGGAAAGCCTCTCCTAAATTGCACCTATGGTTTACCAGAATTATATCATAACCAATATCATGGTTCATCAGAAGAGATGTGAGATGAACCAAGTCTGTGACCAAAGCCAGACTTTGTTAAAGTGGGAAGAGTTTTTGGTACATGCTAAAAAAACACTAAAACTAAGCATTAGAAGTTAGTAGCATACCAAAGCAAACATGTCCTGGACTGCTAGAAATGACACTTTAGAGCCTTGGCATAGGTATGTGTGTACAGTGAAGCTACAGTGAAGGACCCATTAGAACAACAAAAAAACAAAGCAAAACAAATATTTAGGATATTGGGTGTACTCATAAGTGATACCAATAAGTAATATGTAGCAGCCCTCAGTTAAAAAAATTAACAGAATTCAAATGAAAATTCAAATACATTATTAGATTTTGATTTTTTCATATTTTTGTGAAATTAATTTTTATTTGGACAACCCGCCCAACTTTATATGGGAGAACCAAAGAAAATACCCATGAGATCTTGATTTTCTTTCTATGAAAATTTCCATGTATGTTTAAATGCAAAAAAGATTTTGACTTGTGATCATTTGTTTCAGTCTGGGATTTTAGCTCCAATTTTGACACTTATTGTTGAAAAAGGTAACAATTTAATCATTTGATGAGTTGTAATGTGTATGGCAAAACTTGACACAAGGCGGACATTCACAATGGATTGTGTTCCACTAAGAAGAGATAATGTTAAAAGGTATCATATCACACCATGGATTGATGACAGTCAGTGTTACAGCAACATATTAATCCAACCCCTGTTTACTATTGCTATTCATTTGGCTGGGCATTTAGATGATTGCAACCATCATTCAGTATCACCTTATTCATTATCATTCATTAAGTTTCTGTAGGTACAGAAATTCACATGTAAATCTAACTTAAATTCACTGGCTGAATTGTGATTTGCTGATATGAAAGAAAAGTAATACTACAATTGGTGATGCTCATGTTTCAATAAAAAATAGAAAAATCCATTTGTTGGTGTCTTGGCTTTAAAATGTTGCATCTTCCATAAAGATCAGTTTGTGGAACTAACAAACCATCTTGGTACACATCAGTTTATCACTATAGTCATTTTTGGCCATAGATAAACACAAATACTTCATGCACTGATTTCAGTGGCTGATGAAATAGTGTGTATTTGACAATACTCAGTAAGAATGGTAATAGTTTAAACTTCACCTAATATGTATTTTCAAACAAAAGACTCATAAATTAATAAAAAAGCAGGACAAACACATCTTGAAAAATGAAGAATTTGAGAGTGCTACTTTTATTTTTTATTCAAAAATTATTTGTTGTATGGTATACTCCTGTCATGAGACAATTTTTTGAATGATATTTAATATTTATAGTTGTGTGTGATAAAACCATATATGAAAAATTTGGGAAGCATGATGATTTTTTTTGTTTCGTCATGTATGTTCTATTGTCAACAATTTTGGTTAGATAAATACATAAACATAGTAGAAAGGAATATTACACAGAATAATAAGCTATTTTCTACCCTAAAGCTCTAATTCTAGCAGCACTATTCAAAACATCTAGTTCTGAATATTTTATTCTAAAATTTCCCCAAATTAAAATGAATAATGAGATAAATACTATATGAAATGGATTGAGTAATTGATATTGGAATGATTTCATTTAAAAAGATCTTTCAAGGCAAAGATCAAAACATCACGTACTTCCATGAATATCAAATCCCTTGTGAATTTGACTTTATAGAAGTCATGAATGCATGTCTACATTTTAAATGCATCGACAACTGTATATGTAGAAGACACAAGCAATAAAATCAATATTTCAGTATGAAATAATCAACCAAACCCAAAACCAATGGCTTTTTAAGAAACAACAAGTTGGGTCCCATGTGATTGAACATGGGACCCTTCTTTTTTACATTTCTGGAAGTTTCTGCTTTTTTCATCTCATTCAAGTTTTTGTTTCTTGCTGTGAATTTTTTGGATTGTTGATACATGATAAATGTTATTTTACATATCTTTAACTTCTCCACAATTGATGACATTGATTTGTAGAATGAGTAATGCAAAAATTTGCTTCTGATCTCTCCAAATTTGGCACAAAAATTTATGGAATTTGTACTTCTAAGTAAAGATGAACAATGAATAATAAATCTTCAAAAATAATTTCCTAACATAAAGAATAATATTTCAAGCATAGAAAGTAGAAAGTCTAATTGAGTTCATAATAAGTGAAAAGCAAAATCACAAATCTATCACAATTTCAAAATCATAATTAGTGAATCTAATTTAATGAATAAAATATTTTTCTCCAATATCACTTGTTGGTTATTAGATTTGTTTAAACCTTTTTAATAAAACAAAATTGTTAATTTCATAGCAATCATTTTGAAAAAATATTAGTCTTTTGTGGTTATTGTTTGTAACTACTGCAACACGAGCATTACCTAACAAACATAGTGAATATTATTTCACTCATATTTTTGTATGAGTACCGGCAGATGATTTTTATACACCATTTATGCATTAATAACAAAAATCAATCAAATGTACCATACTGAAAAGTTCGAACAGCAGTTTCAAAACAAAATGCATTACATTTAGTTTCATGATGCACTTAAGCACTGTAGTTTATAAATGTTTGAATTAAAACAGTAATGATAGTTGATTATTTGTTTACATGTATCATTGAAAATACTACTCCTACCATATTTTGATTAGCCAACAAAAATGAAAAAAATATATATATCAGCAAATTATTTGCATGCGATTTCATCAAATAAAGTTTAAATAATGTTTATTTATCAATAAAAAATCTGTCAAAATAACATCATCTCAGTATGACAGAAGCAATGTCAACAAAAAATGAACTTCATATCATTCTAAGCCAAATCAATATTCAATATAATTTTTAAATATACCCATTGGTTATGATGTTACTTTTTCTTTTTTGTATAACTCCATTTATAAATCTATTTTGACACTTTGTGTCATTCCTTTCAAATCAGGTATCATCATCATTACAAGACAAATTTCAACGAATAAGCATGATTGCATGTAATACATATGGTATGTTTGTGGTACAACCCCTTAATAATCAGGGTGGAACAATTATGCTTGCTTTGAAACTCAAATTCCATTTTTTGACAACAATAATACGATTTGAGCATATCAATGTTTATCCACGAACTTATTATTGTTGTGTGTAACCTTGTCGTTGGCAGTATCATCTGCCGCACATTTCGTTGCATCAGAAGACACTGTTTCTGCGCCTTCAATAGCATTAGACTCAGAGTCCTTGATCATTTTATATTCCCAGCAAAATCAGAGTTTTACCATTCTACGAGGAAAAGTACTTTAAATGATTTTGCTTGAACAACACATGTGGCAATCTAGTGGGTCTACGAAATAATAAGGAAATGATTACTAATGATTCACCCATTTATTCAGTGTCATCCTGCACACCGAATACAACATTTTCAAGCGTCGTTCTTTTGAGATGCTTTTTGGTTTATTTTTCTACCTCAAAGAATACTTCGGATGTGATGTAGGCATTCCGTCCCGAAAAGCGCATCTTTACAACTCATAACGGTGGATTATATTTTAAAAAAATGTTTCTAGGTAATGAATACAGCAAATAAATGAGGATCCGAAAAGGCTTGTTGGAGGATAATGAAGTCTAGGCACCTTCGACCTCACATACACCTGTCGCATCACAGTTTTCCCCTCCGATTTTGAACGAGCCATCACTACATTTGCAGGAAGAGTCTTGGCAGTCAAGTCCCTGGTCGCACTTGTCTTGATTGTTTCCCAAAACACCACCACCCTCAAAAATATACACATCATTTGTGTTCAATGTCAGTTGGACCATCCCATTTGCAGGAAAGAAAGAATGGATGATACGGAATGATGCATCCTCAGTGATTGTTGGCTCTCTGATACTTGGGCAAACATCATACGATGTAGAGGAACCGTCTTGCCAATGCCTCATTAATTTTACTGACGAGGATGTTTCGTCCAAGCACTTTTCCACAAGTTCAGTTCCAACAAAGTAATTCATCTCGGAAAATGTGTCTGTCTCGCAAATGAAATTCCCCTCGCCATCATCAGAACAATACGAGGCTTGTTCGGGTGATAAAGTTGGTGCCTTTGTTGGCAAATGTGTCGGAGATGATGTCGGAGCCGATGTATCCTGTTTTACGCACACTCCTGTAGTGCTGCAATATTCCACTCCATGCATGTGTGAACCATCACGGCACTCGCAGTTAAAGTCACGACAGTCGAGTCCTTGATCACATTTGTTGCTCCACTCAAAATAGAATTGGACAAAGTATAGACCATTGTGGCGAAGCGCCACAATCATGTTACCATTTACAGTTCCAAAAATATAGGCATGATCAAAGTCAATGCTGGGTAGCATTTTTGGTTCCGTGATACCTGGGCATAATTGATAAGAAGTGCTGGATCCATCCTGCCAATGTCGCTTCAACGTTACCGATGAGGTGTTTTCGTTGAAGCACCGTCTTATTAGCTCAGCTCCGACGTAGGAATCCATCTCATAGAATGTGTCCGTCTCACAAACAAAGTTTCCCTCGCCATCATCAGAGCAATAGGAAGATGTTGATGATAATGATGCAGAGAGATATGCAGTCGGAATTGCTGATGAAGAAGGGGCTGTTGTTGGCAGTGCACACTGGCTAACTGAAGTGTCACAATAAAGTCCTTCGTCACAGTCTCCTTCTTTCTCTCATTTTTCTCCTTCGTCTTGGGTGAACGCGTCCCCGGCTACATAAAAGCTACCATCGTCGTTTTTCATGACTGAAACACCGTTGTCCAACTCCATGTTGAGCCATGTGCCTTCTTCTACGTCATCTGGTGTGAATATGCCATTTTGTGGGCAGATATTGACGAATTGAAATGAGCCGTCATTCCACACACGCTGAATGTCCACCGTAAGCCCTTGAGAGCAGAGCCCAATCAAACTATTGCCCTTGTTTTCAAGGAAAGAAGCATAGTTCCACACCTTGACATAGTGCCTTGCACACTGGTTAGTTAAAGTGTCACAATAAAGTCCTTCGTCGCAATCTCCTTCTTTCTCGCATTTTTCTCCTTCATCTTGGGTGAACGCGTCCCCGGTGACTTCAAAACTTCGGTCGCTGTTTTTTGTCACTTTAACGCCATTGTCCAGCTCCATGCCGAGCCACGTTCCCTCTTCTAAATTATCGGGCATGAATTCGCCATCTTGCGGGCAGATATTGATCAATTGAAATGAGCCGTCACTCCACACACGGCGTATGTCTACCGTTAGCTTTTGGGAACAGAGACCAATCAAGCGGTTGCCCCTGTGTTCGAGGAAAGAAAGATAATTCCATACCTGAACATAGTACTGCTGCAAGTCACGCTGCCCATTCTCTTGATCGGCGACTTGCTTCTCCTTTTCTTGCACATCGAGATCAATAATTTCCGAGGTACGTTGAGTGCTCACTGTCTCGCTTGATCCCATCTTTACAAGCTGGTTGTTGCTGTTTGTCGTGGTTTCTTTCGCAAGAGAAGCTGCGGTCAAGCTAGTCCCGAGATTGCACAACGATAGTAGTACAACGAATGATACAAGGCTGAGAAACGTAAAAAGAGAGCACGAGAGCATGGAGTTATTAGAAATACTAAGTTGTAAAATAATTTGCAACGAAGTAAAAAATGCATTCTAATTGCAAAGCTCACCCAATAATAACTTTCTTGAATTTGAATAATTCCTTCTGCATTTTGATATGATCCTGCATCAATCCGTAGACTTTCTCATTGGTCAAGTATCCTCTTCATTTTTAAAGGAGAAACATTGGGTGTAAGAAAATGCGTGAAAAATGGCTGGAGCCCGATCAAAAGTGAGTGTCGATTGATACATTCTCACCTTCCAGTCGTGTCCATGTTACGCACTGCCATTTCGGCTTCATCCAGTTTTCCATCACCATTGATGTCATACATTTTGGAAACCTTTGACATAGAAATGCCTTTTTGATCCATTCCATTAGATGAGTTTCGGGGCGAAGGAGAGACGGCAGCCTCCTCAACATCATGACTTTTGACGATACCAACTCCAGATTGACTAGGCTCGTCACTTGTTTTGTTTCGGAGATCTGACATGGTTGGAGGTGTATCGCCTAATGTCATTGTTCTATCTTGTGTAGGTGGGTATTATTGTATTCTTCCTTATGGTTTGTGTTCGATTTTTATGAGATTTCTGATCTGAAAGAATAATGATCAGAGATCAGTTTCAGCAGATCCTGCATGTCACTATGGCAAATAATATTGTAGCAAGAGAGTAAGAGAGGCCTCTCTTGATTGTAGTAGGTAGTATTGTACCATATTGTACCATACACGAGACGAGACAGGTTTTATTTTGATAGGAGTATAGTAGTTTTTGATCTTTTTTTGACAACTAACCATTGATGCAACATGCAACCAAGAATCAAGAATGCAACCATGCCACCATAATAATAAGTAATATGATAGTACATACGACTTACCTAGGTAGGTACAATACTTCTTATTACTACTAGAGAGCAGTAGTTAGGTGTTAGGTGTTAGGTGTTTGGCGTGTTTTTGTACTCGGTGTCGCCCTTGACAGAAAACTCAGAATCTGCTTGACCCTGG
>JALLOT010001420.1:0-15079 GCA_036939595.1 Thalassiosira livingstoniorum | reverse complement strand
ATTGAAAAATTGGAACCGAGACAGAATGCGACACATAACCATTTGGGGTGTAGATTGCAGCTGCCGCATTTGAATGTGTTGTGTGCTGGAAAATCCCAGAGTCATGGATTTTCCGTTTTGACTTCACATGGATACGTGATAAAAAAGGAAAACCGTGATTAAAGACATAACATGACTAGCAATACAAACGCTTTTTAAAGAAGTTTGAAATTAGCCTTTTGGAAAAGAATGTGGCATAAAAAGCCAAGATTTTCAGAGATTTTTGGTGTTTTTAACGTGGCATATATTGAGTTCAAAAACTATGCTGCCACTCATGCAGCATACTTTTGTGCTGCTTATGATGTGGACTACTATGCATATGCAGACTTCTATGTAGGTGGAGAAATGCGAATGATTTATACTGATTTGAGCAGATTTATGTAGATTTTTCTATGCTGTTGTATACCCGGGTATGCTGCATACATGCCCATATGAAATGTTTCTGACCCAGCATACTTTTCCAAAAGGCTATTTGAAATCAACGTAGGAGTTCCCTAATTATTGGTGAAAAGGAGCTCAGCTCCTTTTTAATTTCATGTGTAGGCTCTTTTTATATGTGTCTGGCAAATGTGGTTCTCTTTTTCTTTTTTAGCAGAATAGCTCAAAAAGGCTCCTTTTAAGGTTTGAAAGATACGTGACACCCGTCAAGGGCTTTCCTTGATAATATTTTTGGTGGGAAAATGAAAAAAGAACCTTTTCATGTAGACTTGTTTTTCAAATTAGTGGGCTCCTTTTATCTAGAGGCTCTCAATATGTATGTAGGCTACTTTTTGGTGTGTGGGCTCCTTTTTGATATATTATGGGCTCCTTTACATCAATAATTTAGGGTACATTTATTAATTCATATAAATTTGATCTCAATTATTTATTCAAGACCATTTGTGCTAGAGAGTAATTTTGCACAGTATAAGTTCATGGTTTGGAAAGTGATGCTAGCCAATACAAAAAAAGTTGTGGGTGAGATTGTTCTTTGGTGACATGTTGGAAAAGATGGAAAGCCAATTGTGGCACAAACCAATGTTGCAGGTGGTGTCATAACACCAACAACACAAGCAAAGTTGAATATGGCTCAAGCACCCTTTGTAAAAATTGGTTCTTGTTCAAGACCAACAATATTTCGATGTATGATGAATGGTTGTGATAATGGAAGTTGTGGTCACAATGTTGTAGGACAAGCCAACAATCCCAGTTTCACTGGACCCTGCTCATTTATAAAATTCACCTTCATTTCCAGTGTAGTTTAGATTGTCTCCCTGGTTCTAATGTTTCTAAGTTGTACATGATTTTTGGTTGTGTGATTCATTAGAACCATGGGTCCCACTTCAATGATCCCAAAGGAAAGAAGTTGACATTTTTTTGTTTGCCAACACCTTAGATGTTTTCAAGCTTGTCAATTGTTTTACTTTTGTGGATTAGAACAAACTTGAAAGGATGGCAATTATTGAAAGGAAATAGATTATTTATTGTACTTAGGATTGATATCAATATTACTGATAAATTGTTTTTTTTCTTAGCTACAGATGTTCTGGACATGTCTTCAACATGCACTGTGTCAAGGACAATGTCCTTGCATATCACAATGACATGGCAATTATGTCCTGGACATGAATATCCATGTCCTGGACACCAAAAATACCATGTCCTCCATGTGTCCATACTTTTTGAGACTCTACCTAATTGGATCTTTGGGCTTTAGTCCCCCTGTATTGTTTACATCCTACCTAATGTAAGTAGTATGGCTATGGCCATCTTGTACCAAACATTACCTACTCAATTAGTATTGTTGTCTATTGGTGATACCACCATAAGCATATTAGTTGTCCACACTGAAATACAATGAAAAAATCAATTCCTAAAAATATTTATCACATCATGATTTTTGTAAAAAATCACAACAATCAATGGTTTCAAACTTAGGTAAAAATGTAAGCCTTGTTTGGTTTATTCAATAAAACCATATCAAAGTGCAATATTGATTTAAACAACACAGCATTCATTTTTTTCTGAAAGTAGTTACATTTGTTTGTAATGTAATCATTCTCAATATGTATGTAGAGCTACGTAATGCAGAAAAATGTTAAAAGATAGATTATACCCATGTAGTAAGGTAATTTTCAAGTTTCTGTTGTGAAGATTCCATATTTGTAATTGATACTCAATATAATCCTACAATGCCTCTGTTGTGATTTTATCAACTGATGCATTATGTGTTTTTTTATGTGTCCTGGAAATGTCCTTGCATATCCTGTGAGCAAGGATATTGTCCTTTAATAATTGAGTGTTTTGAGAATGTGACCAAGGACATGGTAGGATGTGTCCCAGACATGACCCCTCAGAGGACATGAGGACACAAACATCTGCAGCTAAACTGTTGTACATTAAAATCACAGTCGCCAATAGAACACTATGAACAATACTCCTCTAAGTGACAAATCCAAAAATGTATGTGGTACTGCTACTAATAATCTAGTTGCTTCTATCAAATCCCAAAAACAGTGGAAGCAGCAATGACATTTCAGCACTTTCATGATGGTTCTACTAGATCTTATATGTGCCATTGGTGAACAATTTAATTGTGACATTCTGTAGTGGTCTTCTGGTATGAATGGCCAGTATTATTTGAACTTTATACCAAGAGAAAAGGGCACCCTTTTTGGTTGGGTTACCTAGTATTTTCTTAATGGTTTCATTTGTTCATGACACTCCAATTTGATGTCACTCCATTTCCCACTCTGATTAAGACTGTACTAGGCAATAACGAAACAATGTCTTGAAATCTCCATTTCTTGAATGAGACAATGCCAAATGCCACTGGATATATCTAGTGATGTAGATTTTAATCTTTAGTAATTCAACAGAATTCAAAACTGGACATGTTAAGCTTAAATCTTTTGGTGACAGATCAACTGTAAACTTTCTATCATTTTCTGCATCCATGATCATTATCTTTGACTAATTTATTTTTCTCAGATCTCTTGTCAGTTTTTTTGATTTTGTTCCAAAATATCTCCCACATCTTTGGATCAAAAGAATTTAGCAACATGAAATGTTCTTTTGAGTGATGTCTTCACTTTACAAAGCTTTGAAATTACACAAAACACAAAACAAAATGACTTCTACCAATCCTACCAGTCATAAAATTAACCCTTTCAATATCAGATGGCTTGACCCTCTTTTCTGTCATTTTATTACAAACTCTCATCTGAATCTTGTCTGTCATATTTTGATATTTGTATGTCATATGGTATTAGATCAGTTGTTCCATCTTTGTGTTTGTGCTTTATAGATCTGGAAGGATCTGGTGCATGGAACATTGTCACTCTTGTAAAATTTCCCGAATCCATCACAGGCACATATTGAGTCTTGGCCTAGATAATGCCTAATGTGCTTTATTACTTTTTTAACTTCCAATCCTTACATCCAGTATCATCTGCCATTGCTGCTAAACTGACCTTGTCCATCTTCCCATTTGTTATGTAAACTTTTGCTGGCTTTTCAATAAATGCATCACCATGATTCTTTGTAATAAACTCTGCAACTCAAACTGCTCCAGCCTTTGTGACATCTTTCCTGCTCCCATACTTATGCCCCATGATGTTTCAGATTTGATCGAGATGATGAAAGCTATCATGGTACTTTCCAAAGGCTCTTTCATTCAGATGAGCAGAAACAGCAACAGTATATGAGGTATTTTTTGATCTTCCTGCTTTATATTCTATTTCTTGACATCCTTCATTAGAATTCACTGATTGCTGCAATAAAACAAGCTGGCCTATCAGCTGTCAATGTTTTCACTGTTTTTAGGTTTGAGGTTTGAGGTTTGGAAAGATCAATGTCTCTCCCATAACAAATCAGAAGAGAAAGCCATTTTTAGTTTATTGTTTCCTGTAGGATCGGCCCATCAGAAATTATAAAACCAATCAAGTTTGGAGCTACAGCCAATTTGAATACATGTTTAGCATTGCTGTGAAGGCTAGTTTACATCTCTAGCAAGTGGATTAGCTGAAAATAGATATTCTTGAAGTTGAACTTTACACAGGAGCTAGTATGTTTTATACTGAGGTCATACAGGAAGCATATGCACTGCATCCTTCCAAGTAGGAGGGATTTGCATGACTGGCAGGCAACACCAACAATCAACAACAGAAACAAACACAGACAACAACAAACAGAGCCATCATTGAATGGAAAGCTACTTTTGAATCAGAAAATGCTGGGGACCACTTGTCCTGGCCTGGCAAGGCAAGGCCAAACCTTGTCCTCCATTTGGTTTTGTTGGTAAGTGTTTCTACTTTTATCATGGTAATGTACTTCTAATGGTTTAAGCATGTTGAGTGTTCTAAGTATCACAAGAGGCAGGGAATGACCAGTTGGGTGTGTGAGGTAAGTTTTCTGTCATTTGATGTTTCATTCAATGATCTATTATGCAAACTCTCTGATTTCTTCCTCAATGACAATGAAGTCTCTGGGACACTGTCTTGGGAATTTGAACAAGAGTTAAACCAAGGAAGGGAGAAATCCTCTCCAAGCATGGCACCTGGTTGTGTTGTTGGTCTCATGGGTGGATGTAAAACATCCTGTGTCAATTCCCTTGTGTCAAACATAAGAACTATACTTGGCCCATGTTGTTGTTGCTGTTTTCTCATATGAGGTTGAGAGCATTCCTCACCTTTAGAGAGATTCCAACAAGGATAAAAATGAAAGCAATGAGGAGTGCAAGAGTGATAAGGGCTGCCAAGGGATCAAGGTATGTTCAATTGTATGCTGTGATTTCTGCTTTCCATGTTCGCATACTTACTGTCATTTCATTGTCACTTCATACATTGTATGATGAAATTATAAATGGAAAAAATGTGGGACTTAATAATGATCATACTTACCAATGGTACTTTTGATGATATGCTTCGTATTTTCACAGTAGGGGGTGGTGTAGTAACATATTTCATAAAAAAAAATAAAATAAAAAATTGCTCAGGTCCTTCTGTCTCACCTCCATAACTGTAAGCTGTCTATTTCCAAACAACATACAGACCTTGACAATGACAGATATGTTTTGAGATAAAACCATGCTATTTCTATACCATATTGAAACAACTAGCAGGTACTAAGCATAAAAAGAACATTTCCCTCACATACAGCATTATTTTTAGTTTGTACTATAGCTGCTACATTCAAAGCGCAGTATCTGCATATGTTGCATCACAAAAGTGTACTATGCAAAATTGTATGTAATGATGTGGTTCACTTTTTCAAGTGGAAAAGCAAGGAAAATGGGATTTTACCAATTCCATCACCACCAAAAGGCAACAACAGAGCTGTCACATCCCCCCCACTCAAAGACAAGCACCAAAAACACACCATCATCAGCAATAATAAACTCTGCTATTGAGAGTTACCTTGTGCTGCTGTCATCACACTGCAGCAATAACTGCCACAGACATTGGCAGTGAGATGGGTCGGTTGTTGATTATTGTATCCGCGCACAAGAGAAAAAACAGTAAAAACCTTTGGGGCGCCTTTAGTTTTTACTTTTTTCTCACTTAAGCAGACGCAAATACAACTGCATGTAAATATAAGTGGGTTTTAGACACACCTTTCTGGTTTGGAACTGGCAAAGCACTTGTTCCCAACCAGAAAGGTGTGACTGGAAAACCCTCTCCAGTCAACAGTGCAGGTACATACTGTGTCCACTGAACATCAGCCATATAGATGTGCTGTCACAAATCACAAAGGGGGCCCAAAAAATAAGCAACACCCACCTTTACACAACCATTTCCACCCAATGAAAAGACTGTTTCATTGGAATGACCATTGCTGTTGGCAGCTGTGACAACCATCCCAATGATTGGTATCCTTTGAGGGATGAATGAGTCTACCAAAAAGAGTCTGGGCAGAACAACAGCAATGGTCCTTTCTCTGATATTGGCCATGAATTAGGGTGGGTTGTTGTATGTGGTATATGGTAGCAGTGCTTTCTAAATGAAAAGGAGGGTGTATGCTAGTCACCAAAAACAGAGATGGGTATTCAATGCCAAGTTGGCATTGAATGACTTAACAATCAACAGGGGATGGTACATACCATCATCAGCCTTGCAGCTCTTACATTGAATGTGATGACCTTTGCATTTAATGATGTTAAGATGCCATTCCCTGAGGTGACAACTCTGTGGGAATTGCAAAGCTTGTGAGGCATCAACAAGTCATCACACATTGATGAAAATAATAAAATCCAAACCCAAAAATTGAAAAAATTGCATGCAACAACCATCCACTAGGATGATATGAACACAATGAACAGTGGTGGCTCAAGAATGTTTTTAATGGGCAGTGAAAACCATGCTACTCAATAATTCAAATCTATTAGTAATTTGTGCGTGGTTTCAATTGCAGTTTAAATCATTGGTTTCATAATTCATCTTAAATTTAAGAGGGTCAATTAAAGTAATTATTGAATTCCTATTAACTATAATTTAATGTTAAATTTCTCAGCATTGTTAATTGCTGCTTTGACTTATCATAATTAGATCTAATATTTGAATTGCAACTGTCAAGTAATTGCAACTATAATTTGAAATTGTATCAGAGATTCGAGGCTGTAAGTATAACTTTTTGTTCAGATTTCTTCTGCAAGTATATGTATTAGTAAATTGCAAAATTTAAATAATATTTGTGTTTGGCTCAAAGTATTTTGGGATATTGAAATTGATAATTAAAAAAGGATCAATAATTTCATGTTTACAATTATTTTTTTTCAAATGTTAGTTGATCTTGATCAAAATTCCAAGCATGTTTGATACTTAAGTGTTATCAAAAAGCATATTGTTTGGTACCATGCATGTGGATGTGAATCAGATGGAAATTGACCTTTACAACTAATGAACCCACAAATCAAT
Organism: Thalassiosira livingstoniorum; assembly: GCA_036939595.1. Lineage (NCBI taxonomy): Eukaryota > Bacillariophyta > Thalassiosirophyceae > Thalassiosirales > Thalassiosiraceae > Thalassiosira > Thalassiosira livingstoniorum. Next base: position 8,147 of record JALLOT010001420.1, on the reverse strand, counting down.
TTAGTGAACAATAAAATAAAAAAATTGACTGGTATTTGGAACAAAGTTACTGTCACAACAATATTAATATTGATCCATACTTTTCAAGATTCCAGTGTTACAGCATGCTTTATTTATTATTTATAATTAAATGTGAATGCAGTTTCTTTTTAACTTCATTTTTATACCAGAATTAAATGCAGCTTTGGTATTAAGATTATATCTAACAATTTAACTATTTTAAAATTAATATTAGTATTTGATATTGCAAATGTAATTTTGAGTTTTAAGTTGCAACTTGTATGTATTAAGTAGCAATATTCAAAGCTTGAAATTTTACTAGAAGTAGAAAATTGCAAGATAAAGATTGAATTTGTAAGTTATCTTTAAAAATGATAGCTGCAATTAGGAACATTGATTGTACCTTTATTATTGTTGTTGTTAGTAGGGGGCAGCTCCCAAAAAATTGAGCATTTTTTCTTGAGTTGCTTTTTTTCGATTCTGGAGCACTCAAAATTGTCAGCCCTCAAACTGAATATTTTTGTCCCCATGCAAGATGAGAGAAGAGCACAGGATGAGCGCTTCTTGCATAAGTTGGGTCTGTTCTCAAGAACATGTTTCCAATCCCATCAATAATTTGGAGTCAACCAATTAACACCAACACTGAAGTTTGTCCATCCATATCTCAGAAACTGCTGAATAAACCCCCAGTATATTAGTGACCTGCACAATCCTCACACTCTCAGCTGTGTGGGCGTTTTGCTAACAAAAGTGTAGGAGTGCGCTATGTTGAGATATAAGTGGACAAAGACAGGCAGTACTTTGGCGTGCCAACTCCAACAAGTTCATTCCTATTTCCTTTTCAGTTCTGAAGATGGGGGGTGGCAGTGGGATGGGCTTTGTTGTTATGTTTTTAGACATGAGCTACCATGCAACAACGTCATGATCAGCTTGGTTTTGAGGATTTTTTTGCTCAAGCCCTTGGCTTTTTTTGGTGGTGCCTTCAAGCATAATTATAGGTTGGAGGGGGGCAATACATGGCTTGTTGTAGCCAGGAAAAAATTTGGTGCAAGTGATCACATTGTGCCATCAGTTGTTGTTGTGTGTGGGTGGTGGTCCAGTGGGGGTCAATCTTGGCACACATACAGTTGTGTTTTTGAGATCAAATTTCCTACAACCCATACAAAAATACTGTCATAAGAATGGGATTGAGGCCCAAGGACAAGCAAATTCTCCTTTGCTGAATTCCATTATGGTCGCTACCCCCTTCACACAAATTAGATTTTAGGAAAGCTGGCCTTTGGAATTGTTCCTTCAAGGTCCTTGGAGCATAGTGGAAGTGGTTTTTATTCTGCTGTCTTGCGGGTATTACCAGCTTTTTGCTGAGTGAGGAGTCCCTGTTTTGTGGCTTGAGGCCAAACATTACCCTCTCAGGGTTGATTTCTACTATTTGGGAATTAAGGGGGAGGCACATTGGCATCTTCTCAACTTTGGAGATATTAGCCACCATTTTGTGAGGAAGGATAGGTCCTTGTTGGTATCAAAGTTGAGGGAGTCTGAATAGAACTTTGATGATGATTGGGATTGGATGGGAAAGAGATGTTGGGTTGCTTATGGGAGTGTAGCACCCTTGAATTTGGCAGATGAGGTGCATGTAATTGAAGAAGTTGAATGATATCTTGAAGATTTTGATTTTGATAAATGTTTATGTATATTTTGGGGTGAAATAGTATGGAGTGGTGTTAGTGATGACAGTGTGTGTGATTCTTTGTGTGCAGTGTGGATGGTGATGTGTGTGTGGAGGTGGAGGATGGTATCCCTTAGGCAGAGACTTTAAACTCTGCTTTGCAATAATTCCTGGACGTTATTACTTTCCTGGATTTTTTCAATTGCTTGTTGGTATGAGAGTCCAGTCTTTTCCAGTTGGGGCAAGTTGGGGCAATAAACCCTAAACATTTGTCTAAATCTAATTTTTATCTCCCTTTCTGTTGCATCAAAATCTAGTCCCAAAGTCTGTAGAGACTTTCTTTTTTCCAAGTTTGTTTCATTGTGGTTCTGGTTATTTCACTCACCCTGCTCTCTTTGATTCCCATTTCTGTTCCTAGATCTAGTCCTATGCCTAGGAGGAGAGGGTGAGAGCAGGCTGCTAAAATCAAAGTTGTAGTTGAAGTCAAATTGGTCTTAATCTTCTACTCATGAGTCTGGCAAGGTGCTGCGCCCATTCCTTCAAGGAGGCAGTCACACTGGCAATTCTGGACTTGAATCTTGTGGTGTGGTTGGTGGGATGTAGTTTTGGGGATTCCCCTCTTAATGGTGATGGGGTGTTGTTGTTGCTGTGAGTGTTGTTGACTTGTGCATTATCCCCTCTAGTTACAGGGGCCTTGATGTCCCAATTTGGATGTTTGAATTTTTTTATTCTAAACTTCCATTCCTTCTCATCAAGCCCCATATGCAGCCATATGGATAGGTTTCCACTTTTGCATCTCTCCATTTTATCTGGTAGGAGGAGATGCAGGCTTTTGATTACAGTTTTCCCGTTTGTGGTTAGCACTCCACCTTCAGTAGACATTTGTGGTTGCTCTATGCTGTGAGGAGGTTTTTTGTCTGGTTGTTGTTGTCTACCTTTGCTACTTTGCCAAGGTACGTCATTATTTGTTGAGCAGCTATTGTGTCCTTATATTTTGAATGTCATAGAATTTCTTCCTCACTTTCTGGTTTGTGATCTTTTCATCTCTCACTTGTATCATATTTATTTTCAAGATCCATCAAATTGATTGGTGAAGGAAGACATTCATTTTATTTAGATTGCTTTCTTTGAGTGCCCAGGTCCTCCATCAATAATAGATTGATTGGTATGGCCATAAACAAAAGGTATTTGCTGTGCATGTCTATGTGTGTGTAATCCACATGTTGTACAGGGCACACATTGCTCTGTTTGTACTGGCTAGTCTTTTGTCTACATCAAATTTGTCTTTGAGATTGTGTGATATGAAGGATCCAAGGTACTTGAAATGTTTTGTAAAGTTGAAAAATGTTATCATTCAGGTGTTTGCTTTGTGTCTTGCTGCAGTTGTCATATTTTTTATCTAGAATTTTGTCAGTCAATTTGACTTTTTTGCCTCTCTGTTTTTTTCCCACCACACAAATATTTTGAATCCCATAAATCTCATCATCTTCTGTGGAGTTTTTCTCTTGTTTGTTCATGTACAATGGCAATGGGGATTGGGTTTGTTTGTGGCGCAAAGAAGGGGTGGTGGTGGGAAGTACATGCATTCAGTTTATGATGCTTTGGATCTTTCTCCCACATGCATTTCAAGCCCAAGTAAGTAAAATACCTCGTTGATGAGTTTGATTCCTTTTGCTAGATCTTCACGACTCTCAAAAACAAATGCACCATCATCTAAAGATAGCACTTGAAGGATGTTGTATGTCAATCCTGTGTCCAGCACATAGCCTCTGTAGCTGATAAGTTGGCCCCATTCCATTTCAGTGAATGAGGTGCAATTGAATTTGATTTTTTATGCCTGATGCATCCCATTCATACTCTAGGATTTCTGTAAATGCCACCATTCAAAGTATGAAGAGGACAGGTGACATATTATTATTGCCTTTCCTGACACCCTCTGTTTGTTCAATTTCTGCTTTTTCCTTTCCTCTTTTAAGTGTTACTTCAAGGTCTGTGTACAGTCTCTTTATTGAATTGATAAATTTTGGTAGAGCTCCAAATTGTTGAAGAATTTCCAGTAATAGGGCATGATTAGTGGTGTCAAAGGCCTTGACTAGGTCTACAAACACAACACACGTTTCTTGGTTGTATTGTCAGCAGAGATGCAAAAGGGATTTTAGTGTGAAAAGTCTGTCTTGACATCCTGCATTAGGCAAGGCACCAAATTGGAATTTGGTGCCATATTTACCCAACAAACAAACATAGCAAGTAACAATTGGTGAGTATTTTGCTGAAAATTTTTAATGCAACATCCATTAAGTTTACCCCTCTCCATTTGTTTGGATCAGACAGGTTGCCCTTTTTTGGTACTGGATCAATGTAGCCTGTGTGCTATTCTTCAAAGTCTGCTTCACTGTTCTAGAATTGTTGGATGAAGTTGAAAACTTTGGTAAGGCTGAACTTATCCATTGCCTTGAATGCCTCTGCAAGAACCTCATTCATGCCTGGGCTTTTGTTGTTTTGCATTGATTGCTTTTTTTGAATTTCTTCCAGGTTATGGAGTTGTTGAGGGCTTGAATTTGTTCCTTTGCTTAATAAGCTCTGCTGCTAGGGAGTAAGCGCTCTTGTACTTGTCAAGCACCTTTCTGAAGTGCAGCTCATGAGATTTTCTTTGTCATTGGATGCCAGTTGCCAGTCCTCCATTTTCATTGTCATCTCTTTTGGTGTTTTGTGGCTGCATCTCATTCCATCTTCTAACTCACAAGTTTCTCTCCACGTGTCTGTTGGGAACTTACTCATATTATGAATTCTTTCAGCCAGGAGTCTGTTCCAGGAAGCCTTAGCTCCCTCACACACTTCTTTTGCTAGTTTGGTTATTTTGGAGCAAGTTTCTTTTGCATTGATTTTTTTGTACCTATACGCTCTTTGCATTTTGGCTCATAGTTGGGCTTTCAGGTCCAGAACTGGATGAACCTTCTCCCAAATAAATGTGTACCATCCCTTTGTTTTATTTTTCAGCTTTGTGGCTCCAAAATTTCTGGCCTTGATCTTGATAACATTAGAGAAGCACAATGTGTAATATGGGTTTGTAGATGGTTCCTGTTCAGCTAGGAATTAATTATATTTTGGCTACACACACCATTGTACATGTTAGCCTCCCAATTGATGATTCCTGCAGACAGGGAGGATTCATGCATTTTGAAATTGATTGATGATATTTTAACAGAAGCTATTACCATGGGATGATCACTGTTAATACCAATGTGTGAGGTTTTTCCATCCTTGATCATTTTTGATATCTTGCCGGAGGAAGTAATGAGGTATAGCATTTGTTGTTCAAACCTGGGATGGGTCCATGTGTGGTAGTTGCTTTGCTTTTTTTGGAAGTAGGTGTTCATGATGTGTAGGTTTTTTTATGAAAAAAAAAATGAATTAGTTCCAAGCCTTATTTGTTTAGAGATTCTAAAACAAATGGTCCCATTTCATTGATATGTTTGTCGTGACATGTTTCTCCTCTCCCAACTCCAGCATTAATGTCATGCTTAATTAAGAATTTGTAACCCTTTTGTGCATATAGTAGTTGGTTTTGCAAGTAATTTAAGAATTATATAAATTCCTTAGGTTCCACAGGATGATATACCAAGGCCAATATGATTCCAAGGTTTCCTTCAATTCTTTTCCCATAGTTATCATACAAAGGAAATTTCAGTGGTATTGATATTACCTTCCACAAAAGTCATCTGACTCTTCTTAAGTGTAGATACTTTTCTACTGCTGCTTTTGAAAGGTTTAGCAAATCTGGGCCCAATAATGATGCCTAATCCCCTGCAAAATCTACCCATTTTGTTGTGTTTTTTGTTTGAGTTGGGATAAAAAACAAGCAACCATTTATTTCCATTTTCTTGTCACATTCATCCTTGAACTGTCAAGTTTCTTTGATGCAAAGTGCCTTGATGTTGTTTATTTTCATTGTTTTAATTAGATATTCAAGCTTCCCCAACAAAAGTCCTTGTACATTTTGTGTCATTATTTTGAAATATCCCAATTTGTGGGAATCACTGGGGCTATGTGTAACAGTCTGGAGATAACACTGACGCCCACCAGGGTTCTTAACATGCGCAATGGTGTTTGGTGGTTCTATATCTGCATCTTTATTTTCTTCTTCTTTAGGAATCCAGATATCAGATTGGAAATTCTACAAGCATTTGTCTTCTTACGTCCAGTTGTTTGGTGACAATGGTTCTTCTTGTGGATCACAGTAATACTCAGTGTCAAAATGGTTGAGGGGATTAATAGTTGGTCCATTGCAGAAGTCATGGTTGCAATAGTTTTCCGGTTGAGTCTTAGATTGATGGGTGACCATGCAATAGGAGCTACAGGTGGAAGGCCTTCAGGGCATATCCAGTCCCAAGATGGTAGGCGTGCTGGGTAGTATACAGCTCTTTTATTGGTTCCAATTGCAGTGGTTTGGGGGTCTGTTTGATTGTTAGACTTTCTGGCAATATTGTTTACCATCAAATGATTGTGTTCAATACTTTTGGCGGTTCATCTATGCTTTTATTTGCTCATGTTGTAACATTGTGGTGTTGTGTGGTTTAAGAGTAGAACAACAGATTGTTGCAGCACTTACTACTCTCAGACTCCCTCTAATGCTGACAATGTTCATTTTCTCCTTCCGTTTAGGACCCAGAGTGTCAGTAGTTTGACTTGATTGGTTTCCCATTACATGTCCTGGTGGATGTGGTGGTGGGTGGTGCTTTGTTGCTAGTTACTGTATTACCTTTATCTGTGAAAGGTTTTGAACCAACTAATCTGAAGCTTTGGAGCATAATGAATCCTGTCATACTCGGTGAGACCATTTTTTTCTAAAAGCAAATTTTCTACAGGGATTTTTTGTGCTCTCAAAAAGCATTTCTCTCAAATTATGTAACATTATCTTGCTCAAGAGAAAATTTTAAGTTTTTCTTTTATAAATTTAAACTTTTTCAAAACTGTTCAATGGTAAATGATGTCTGTACAGTGCCATATCACCTAGGGAGAACAATGCTGTAGGGTTCAGTTCAATGCCCCCAATATGCCCACAAGGCAGGGAGGTTGCTGCATTCTAACCATCCATGATGCTGTATGCAAGAGCGTGCTTCTTGGTTGAAGAGTGAAAGATGCTGTAATTTTTCCATGCCCATCACAGCCAGCCCATTGCACAGCCCACTGACTCCAACCTAACTCAAACAACACCAACCCTCATGGGGTTCAGGCCCCACAAAATAAACATTTTCCCCTTTCTCCCAGCCCCAACTCCTACCAATATTTCAGCAGCAGTGGCACTTTGTTGCTGTTGCTGCTGTTTTGCTCTTTTTTACTCTTCTTCTACTTTGCATTTGTGAAGTATTTATTATGTTGGTTGTTGTATTAGTTTTTGTTCCCGCTGGTTTGCCCCACAATTGTATGTGCTGTGCTTCATTTGGGGGACGTTGGTCCAATCTCCTGTTCCCCAATCCTGAAATGTTTGCTGCCATTGCCATGACTGTTGCTGTTTTTGTCAGCTGTTTGTGTCTTTGCTTTTTTGTTTGGTGCTATCCTTGGTGGCTGTCATTTCTTCCTCATTTTTGTTGATTGTTGATTCTGTTGTCACATCCCTCCAAATGTGCTGCCAAAAGGCAGAGAAGTTGCGTCTGTGCCTGTTGGCAAGGGCTCATATTGCTGACAAGCAAACTGCAGTTTTGCTGGGCAAGGTTGGTGCTGGTTGATGCCATTGAAGAATTCAATGGCATCATAGATTAATTTAAACTAAAAGAAATAGACTATCTACTTCCATTAGTGGTAGTTTTATGTTGATTGCTATGATTTTCAATTGAAGGTTATTCTTAAAAAACTACTCATATTTAAAAATAATTAATTCTACACTAGATAGTATTAATGTGTCTTCTACTTGTTGGTGTTGTTATTGTTTTTGCCACAGACCATTGTGATTGGTTGTTGTGTCATGGTCACAATGGTGGTTTTGTTGTTGTTTGGTGGTTGTTCTAAGTAGGTATTGGATTGTTACTACCAGTTGCTTGCATTGCTATGGTACCATACCATACTTAGATGCAGGACAGGGTGTACTTAGGTAAAAGTAGGAGTATCATTAAGTACAAGGAACATACTTGAAATTATCAAAATTTGGCAATTTGGCAATTATTGGCAAAAATCAGCAAATCTTATTTCAAATTTTTCATCGTCCCAAATGAAATATTTTTAAGAAACAAAATTTAGTCATCATAAGATTTTCTTCGTTTTGCAATGAAAACAATATTTAATTCTCAAAAATAATTCTGAGACGCAGCAGCTGCAATCTTTTATTGCTTTTTACTGTTGAAACCACTACAACCATAATAAAAGAGACAACGATATGATATTTAGACAATAATGAGCAATGACTTATAAATTGTAACTGAAAGCTAAGTTGAGAATATTAAGCATAAGTACTAGGCTGTACTTGTTTGCAATAATACAAATTGAC
>JALLOT010001419.1:0-13082 GCA_036939595.1 Thalassiosira livingstoniorum | reverse complement strand
ACTCTCAATTTATTTCACTGTGTATTTTGAACAAAATAATATCAACTACAAAGTATTAGATCGAAGAAAAAATGGATTTTTTATCTATGAAACACATTTGCGCTCTTGTGAGCATTATATCCTATTTTTGGCACCATTGTTTTTCGTGCAACCTTTTGAGAAGTTCATAGTCAGTTGAAGTCAAATTCATATTGGTTCATATCACATCCTTTCCTCAGTTTAATTGGAAGTGAACAATGCAATTCATCTTGGAAACCATAAGCTTAAAGATACTTGGTGAAATTTTCAAAGCAAAAACTCTGGCTTTGGTGTTCCTAATCTAGACAAGTAATATAATAGTTCAGCAAAATAATGATGAAATGAATACTCTCTCAATGCCATTACATTAATATCAGTTGCCTTGACAGATCTAAATGAATCATTGCATGTATGTGTTAGATATTTTTGAGTAAATTATTTATTTACAAATTTTTTTAATTGAAACCTTTATATTTTTTTAAGTTTGTATCTAGTTCATCAATTGTTTAAACGAATTGCTATACACCAGATAAATTTTGAAATAATTTATGATGCCAGAAACTTTCAAAAAATAAAAATTGAGCAGAATTGAGGAAAAAAATAATATTTTATTTATTCAATGAAACAGCTACTCTAGCTAAAGGTTAACAAGTCATATAACAGGTTAAATAGGGTCATTCTCAGGTCATTTTTATTTAATCGGAACAGCTTGATGACAGTTTGCTTAGGTTTGCTTCAACTTGAGCCGATGACTCAACAACGGGAGTGAGAATGGCTGTAGTAACCTGGGCTATTCAGGGCTAATCTTGGATAATCTTGGCGAAGGGATGATGTGAGCAAATCGTAATTTTGTCCGTGAAAACAGGACTCAATTTTGACCAGAGACAGCAACACATCATCAGAAACAATATCCCTCTTCTGATTTTTTCGACTCTTTGAAAATAGCCACAATAAGGCTTAAATTGTGTTTTTCTCATACAATTTTTATTTTATGATGTATCTATTCCTAAATAAGTAATACTATTATTCTGAATCAAGTTTTTCTTTTTCAAATGAATTTCTTCGTTTGCTTGCTAGAGTAGGTAATCTATTTCGGTATAGTAGAAACAGCAGTAGTTTAGGTACAGAAAACCTCTACTAATAGAACAGCCAATGATATGTTGTAAGCTGTTGTAATTATCAGAAGTATGGTATGTTTGTACTTACCAGTTTTACATCCAAATTCTGATTGACATCACATACAGGAGCATGGGGATATGATTCTTTTGTTACTCATTTTTCACAAGTTAGACAAGTTGGGATAACTTACCCCTTTGGCTCTTGAGGGCCGCAGAAACTGACAGGAAACCGACAAAAAAACGCTCTCACAGGCTCTCATAAATAATTATTATTTGTTCACACACCATCAACAAAACCGCAAAACCCATCAATTCAATCAGCAGTGAGCTGCAACAATTAGATTTGTTTGTCCACTCTTCGACACTCTCCTGCCATTCGCGAATGCATTCCATAAGTAGCACCCCTACTTACTACACTCATGCAAAACCGGTGGAATAGCCAATTTTGTACAATAGATCTAGTGGGAGAAAAATCCGAGAAATATCTTTGGAGTACACCAGGTTGAACACAAAATTTTACCAGCAACGCCATTGATCTGCCAACCATAATTTTCATTTAGTGGAATTCACAAAGATTCCCATCGAATCCAACCTACAAAATGTTGGAGCTGCTCGAGAACCTCGTACTTCTTGCCCTATTCCTCATGATCCAATACCCGCCAATAGCATTTGCACGAAGTGCCAACGAACAAGGCACGGAAGACGAGAAGCACGAGAAGCACGAGAATCACGAGGAGGACGAAAAGGACAAGCCAAGAAATAGAGAAAATCGAGATAAATTAGACACGTCGGACAAGTCGGACAACGATTCAGAGACGTGGATCGGGCCGGATGACCTGAGACACATCTGGGAAAACTCACACGACGATGACGATGAGGATTTGGACGACTCATTGGACGACTCATCTGTCACTGCCTTGATCATTACAGGTTTAATAGACGAAACGACCTTATCGTCAAGTAAGCAAAGTAAGCACGAAGAACCGCCACTGTCCTTGATTAAAATCAAATCCAGGAAAATGTTCCACTTGAGCAGCTTGAGCAAGAGGCGGTTGGATTCTTCGAATATTCCATCGCTTCGCAGGTCGTTGCAGAAATGATTCGGGAGACATTCGGGTGATTCGGGATGGCACATGTCGATGAAATTTTGATTCGTGATTAAGGATTTGAGGAGATGACAGCAAGCATGGGCATTGAATGGCCTTTTGGGCTCGAAACTACAGCTAGCATGGGCATTGAATGGCCTTTTGGGCTCAAAACTCCAAGGCAAAATGGCCAATGGGCATTTGTACTATATTAAGTAGGAAGGAGAGGGCACTTCAAATGGAATTGTATATTATTAGATAATTATGAACATTTATTAGGAACCTCTGAATAGAACACCATGATGGCATTCTGGTTTGTATTTGTTGCTACTTTTAATGGCAAGATTGTTCTACATGAAGACGACAATTCGTGCGAGTGTTCCTGAATATGTAAAGGCATTCTTTCTTTTTAGCTGGGATGATTAGTAATCAAAAACCCAACCTATCCGGATTCAGAACCAAGCTTTCAATGTGGAGGGTATAAGTCAATGATGAGTTCTTTGGACCCAGTGGCATCTCGGGCATCCCCCCCTTTTCTAGGATTTGGTTATTTATGTCCCAATGATTGGTCCATAATGATTGCAACAAAAAACATGCAATGTGACATGTTATGACATCCAGGAGAAGAGGCCCACTACAGAAGAACTTTACTACGAAACCAAAAATGAGGGCCAACTAAAAGACCTAATCCAATTCAGATTCAAACCTCGCATAAAGAGGTTTATTATGTCTATTTTATGGTGAGCTATGACACTGCAGAAAAAAACTCATGTAGGTCTAGACTTTGAAAAAGTCAAAATAAGATGAAACTAGGGCAGCTGCTGCTCCTGTTCCACATGGTAAAGGTGGCTGGCTTTGCCATACAGAACTAGAGCAAAGTAGAGTGGGTTTAACACAACATGGCACATTTTTGACAGAAAATGAAGTGAGTCATGTATGAGTAAATAAAATGATCCCCCTTTGACAAGGTGGCCTGGCAAAAAGCGATGGGTGAACTAGTCAACCAATTTTTTGAGTGTAGGGGGCCCAAATGATCCAAAAAGTATTGTTATTCACTTGGTCAATGATTCAAAAATATCTTGTGTTCATTTATCATGATCCTGTTGCTTTATTGTTTATGTGACAATGCCAAAAAAGCCATGACATCATCAGTGTAGAGTAAATTTGGTGGAGGTTCACTTCTGGCTGGCAAGTGGCAAGCATCAATCTGAGGCAGAGATCAATTGAACAGATTGCACTTGTCCATATCATTTGGATGCTGGGGATTTTCTAACACAATCCGCCACATATACTCTTGGAATTTGGTTCATTTGCAAGAAATGGCTGGCTTACAGTTGATAGTATGAGTAGTTTTAGGCACTATACTGTCAACTCATTTGGCACAGGACAAAAATCACCAGCCGATTAATTGGGTTTGTTCCATACCATCCTTGTCAAGTGATGTTGTCTCATTGTGGAGTGCTGATGTTTTGCCATTTTATTCAAATACTGGAGGAGGTGATGGTGTTAAGCATGTTGTGATGAATGTTTGGCTGGTCTCTTGTTATCGATTATTTTGTTCTCTGGTCAGCTGGAAAAGGAGTGTTACATGCTCATGGGTATAATCCAAATATAGTGCTATCCCAAAGAAGCATGGTCCCTTCCAATTGGTGGTAACTTCACATCATTTAGGCTTAGACTCTACTTGAATGGCATACTATACCATAAATATTGTTTGCTATGAACACAAAGTGAAGAGATCTTTCATTATACACCCACAGGCCTGGAATGCATTATTTACACTTACATGCATACCTCATGATAACCATGGCAAGTCAGATGATCTTTAAACAGACCATTTTTCATCCTTCTGATTTGTTGCTAAAAAACAATACATACCCTCCTTAGTTTCAAAATTTATTTAGCCATTTTCTGCAATGAGGTGGTGCAGGTCATTTTTTCTAAAAATTTTTTTAACTAAATCTTCCTTGGTCCTCATATAGGTACATGAATACCTAGAGTTTTTTATATTCATGTCTGTGAAGTGATCATTGGGAATGACAACAACATTATTGAAAATGAAAAGAATTATTGAAGAACAATTACTGTTTTGTACCTATTAAATTCAATGGAATCTATTCAATCCAATAGGTTCTTAAAACCAATGTTTTATCCTACTGGGCTGATTTACCAAAAAACTTACCATATTTGAGAGGAGATCAAACTCTGTGAGTAGTCAAGTTACCCCAAATGCAAGTTTTCAGGGCTACTATGCTGACCATCAATGTGTTTATTTTTCTCATGTTGTATGCCTAATAATGAAAGGTCAAATGCTAATTATTTTCTTGAAAACCAGAGTGTCCATAAATGAGCCTTCTAAATTCATTATCTCATTAGGTCTGATTAGGACAAGTAGACTTTCATTAAAGATTTCACCTTGATAAATACTGTTGCATATAGAAATAGAAATTTATGGCTTACTGAATTCTTCATCAAATTCTGAATCTCATAAAAGTTTCAAACTTACAATAGAAGTGAGCTTTCAATAAAATGACCTCAATTTACAAACCTACTGAGTTCAATGAAAATGAAATCTGGATAAAAAGAAGGAATGTCAGCAGGTCTGTTGTTATTTCAATTGATTATTCTGTTTGGTCACTACCCAAGGTAAGGCAAACTTGTGTTTGCACGTCTTACTTGGAGAGACACACATCTCCTACAATGTGGAAATACATGACTTGTTTCCTTGAGGTAACTTGTGTTGGGGCATTACCATAACTGATTTGGTCACCTTCTATTTTACTTTGTTCTATTTTTTATGAGGTGTTCCATTTCACAGTACATACCATGGCCCCAAGTGCCCCTGTGTTTTTGTCCCCATTTTGATTTTGATATGTTTATCTTTTTTCTGCTTTGGGCATATAACCACATTCATTAGGCAGGACAGTAAATGAAAGTCATTCTACCATTTCTAAATTGTTGTTCTTGTGATATTGAAAAAGAGTTCTTGGTTCTTGGCCTCTAACTTTTATATATGTATTGATGATTCAGAGGGGTGTGTATGTCAATAAAAATAGGGTCAGGGAGATATAATTATTTGTTGGTCTTACTAAATGGTATTTTCGGGTTGTTTTTGGGTGATGGGGGCAGCCTCAGTGACCCTTAGCTCTTCTACATGGTCTCATCTTAGGATATTACTGCTATTAGTGGTGGATATCTTCAGGTGGAGCTTGTGGTTCTTCTGATACCATCAGAAAAAAATGAAGTATAATTGTAGTAAAGAGTGTCCATTTGGTTTTCCTTGTTGGTGTTTGCAATTTCTTGACATGTAGATGATAGTTTTGTTGAGTTGTTGGAAGGCTGCATAATGATTAGAGGGTGATTGATATGCAGGATTTTTGTATGTCATCCTTCACAGAATCACTCATAAATATTTTCAGATTAAATTTTGAAATTCAAAAATAAATAAAAATCTCCGAAAAATACTCCATTAATGGCAACTTACCTTCTGCAGTGTCCAACATTTTTTCCTGTGTACCCAACAGTTGTGCTTACAAGAATGTTTTTTGCCATGATTTAAAAATGACAAAAAGAGAATTGGATCTATCTGTCTATAGCTATTTTTATTCACTGCAATATTTTTATGTATCATGGAGATAAAATTTGTTCTGTAATCTAATCAATAAAAAACACAGTATTTGCCAAAAACTTACATGAAAACAGTACCTTCCAGCCAAGTATCTAGTACAGTTATAATGCCTGAGAGAGGAGCCTAGAGCCTAACACAGTTAATTAAGAAGAGACTCTCCCAATAATGCTATAGTTCATATCATAATTTTCTAATGTAAAATAACCATTTTTTCATAAAAATAACCAAAAGACTAAATATCCCATGATATTATTTATTTGTGACATGTTTGCATTTTGAAATGAAAAAACATATGACTTGAACAACATTGTCATGTTGTATTATTGTCCTTTTTCATTTGAGCAGTGAAAGTAGATAGTGAAAAAAATTTAATACAGTATTATCTTGAATAACTTGATAATATGACACAATAGAAAAATCTTGAATTAAAAAAGTACATTCTCTAGTTGATCTCTGTCTTTACATGGTTGTATTTTTTTTTTTTTAATAAAAAAACTTTTTAAAATTTTCATAGATATCAATTTTTTGATATTCTCAAGTGAGAAAAACACTCTACTTTGTCTAGCTTATGTTATCTTAGTAAAAAATCTTCATTTTTGCTCCTTTACTTTTAGGCATAGACACAACACACTAATCAATTAAATTGATTTCCACATAAAACAGAAATGCCATGTAAAAAATGCTCTGGGCCTTGTCAAAAAAGTTCTTCAAATAATAATAATAGATATCAGATTATTCTGAAGTAAAAATTTTGCTCCACTTTGTCCAACTCATGTTATCAGAGGAAATCATCTTTGTTTGTTGCTTTTTTTAGATTTGGTCAACCCATTCATCAATTAAATTTAAATTGATGTCCACACAAATCTGAAATGCTACAAAAAATTCTCCCATACTTGCTCCTAGGACAAATCATTTTGCTTTTGTTCTTGAAATAAAAATCATACATGATACTTTTTCAATATTCTGAAGTGACATATTACTCAACTTTGTACAGTTTATGTAACCATAGTGAACAAATCTTCAGTAACTAGGTTCAACACATCAACAAGTTGGAATTCAACACAAAGTTAAAATGCTGTGTAAAAAAACAAAAATTCTCTGGGGATTTCTATTGGAACAAATAATAATTTATTACCACAAACCATATGATAGCATCACAACTCATTGCTTTCATTGCAGATACTATAGTATTAATGCAACCATCAAAAAGATAATTCTTCATTAAAATCAAGGTTGCTTGTTTGCAATTGCAGCATTATTTTTGTACATGAATGTTTACAAGCAATTGCCTGTAGTCGCAGGTGTTGAAAATGCTGACTGTGAATTGGGACAGACCAAGTGATTTGAAAGGTTCCAGGTCATGAATTTCATCATCAATACCAATGCTTTCATGTTGTGTGTATTAGTAATGTTAACACCATATTTTTTGTTATGAAAATTATAACATATAATTCTATTCCTAGTTCTCTTTCAATGATTTCCAATTGTTATTGACCAATTTGGTGTTGACATTTTTAATAATAGTGTATTTATTAATTATTTTCAAATGACACAGCAACTAGTAGGTGCATCCAAACATTAAAAAAAAATTCTGACATGTTTCTACTTTTGATCTTCTAGAGCCAATGTTCAGAATATTGTCAAAGACAGAAAAATCACAAACTATGAATACTAATGAGAGATTTGTCATGAAATAACTGAATTCTTGGTTGTATAACAGAAGAGTAATTGATTATTTGTTTTCAATAGTGACATTGGGTCTGGTCTTGATGATATATTATTGCCATTGTCATAATGAAAGACTTTAAGCTCTAGTCTGTAGGTTTGAACAAAACTAGGCTGCCGCACTGTAGATGTTTGTTTCTTAAATATGCTTGAGTGGCTTTTATTTCTTAGTACTTATCCCTTTCAGTCATCTATTGTTTTGTGTTTGAGCTCAAAAGCTGTGCTGTAAAATATACCTTGCTTTATGTTCATTTGAGTCAACCCGCAGTGATAATTTGAAGACTTTTGATGGATTTTTTTTTCATTCCTTATGTATGTTGCAGTAGATTACAACTTTTGTAATCCATTGTACTACTTGTTGCAAAATGTAAGGATTGGTATTAAAATGCCTACAGAGAAGGCTTTCTTCTGCACTGTTTTGAATGAAAGTTTTTGGGTGTTGCATGAGGTACTTGAGCAATATGTGTGGCAGCATCAAGGGAGATTGAAAAGAAATAAAATAGTGAAGAGAAAGGGTAAAGCTTTGGAGAAGGGTGTGAATCATTGGTGAGAAGGCTGAGTATAACCAAAGAAAATATACTTGAGTTCTAGCGCTATTTTTACTTCATAAAATACAAAATGATGATGTGTAACTTACCAAATAAATCCAGTTTTTATGTTGCAAATTGAAATTAACCTTTACCCTGAGCAAATACAGAATTTACCCTACACATTGCCATGGTAAACAGTACATTTTCCATCATAATTTAACATTTGTTGTATTCAGCAAATATACTACAGCATCCACATCCAAAGATATACTTCCATTCAAACTTGATTAATGCTTGTAATTTCAATAATGAGCTCAAAGAATTTTAAAAACTACTTTTTGATGAAAAGTATTTTGTCTCGGAGAATTAGTGCACATATGCTCATAATTTTTGGCATATCCTCATTTACCATCATTCACTTATTTTCAACCCTGTTTACCACTTATCCAATGAATTTCAGGTTTATAAGGAGGGTGATCACTCTTTTTACTGAGTAACATTTTGTTTTGTCATGAAATTATCTTTACTTTATTTCATTTCTAAGGAAAGATGATTGCTGTAGATTTAGATGATCAACAGAAGAAGAGTTCCAACTTAATATTCATATCAAATATGGATTTGTAGAATTTCATTCTGGACCAGTCTGTGGCTGTTGAGGGGCAAAGAATGATATTGAGCATACTAGTTTTTTGTGATAATGTGGAGGGTTAGTGTACCCATATTACAATGCACCAGACAAAAAGTTAAGAGCTTAATGTATATGTGGATAGGCTCTAAACCCAATGAATTTGAATCAAAAATTTCTAAAATTTTAAAAAATATCTATTAGCTTTGTATTTGATACTCTAAAACTCTTTTTTTCAGCAGTTACCAAGTCTGACTAGTATTGTCAGATTTTGATTAATGCAATCTTAATTGAACTTGGTGTAATAAAATATTTTATGTCTTTCAAAATTGTAAAGTCAAAGTCATCTTAAATACAGATATTAATCAGTTACTTTTTGTCAAAAATATATAACGGTTTTGCATTCATATCCTTTAAACTTTTATTCAAAATGATCTAAGCTACATTTTAAATTAAATTTTTGCAAAACTACTTTCATTACTATCAGAATATATTTTGTGCATTTTTAGTTGATTTTTTCCAAAAAATGAAAAAATTCTCTAAAACAATCTAGTAATACAAAAAATCACGTTTTTGTATCAAGCCTTTCTCAAAATAAATGAACCATAAATTATTCACACAATAGACAATTCAACCTATGTAAGCTCTAATCACCACCAAGCTCACACCATACAAAGAAATGTCACAAATAATGATATTTTATACTATCAGCAGAGCACCCATAATTGCATTCTGTGTGCACTCTCATCCAATCCAACAATGTCCAAGCAAGCTTCTTATTTTTTCACTTTTATATCTTTTTGATGCTTCAGAGAAATGAAAATTTGTTTTCAACTGAAAATTGTATCAAAGGGTTCCTTGTATGTAATAAGTTTTGAAGGAATTGAAAACAAATCTAAACTTCATGGAAAAATTATCAGTAATCCATCCCATCAAGGTTTCCAATATTTGATGATATTTTAGCATGCTTCAAACATGTTCATCAATGATGTCCAATGTTTCATTTTCACTTTTTACATCTTTAGCATCACATGTCTAAATTACTGTTGAAGGTACTCAGCTACTTTGTGCCTTTTTGTACTTAAGATTGTTCTAAGTAATTTATGAGAGTAAATTAAGCGAGAATAATCGGGTGCAAAAATGAGCTTCAAAATGTGAGCATTTTGATCCATGACTCAAACTTGGGCTTATGTCCTAGTGGCATAAGTATTTGAGTCTCCGTTGAGCTCAGGCTGCGCCAGCTGCCGGTACTCGGTACGGAAGATCTACGTATGAACAGAGATCCTGCAGGGGAGTATTACTAGTATATACTCCCCTGCTTCCAACAATTACACTCTTATTTTTGTTTTTTTTAATTTTGATATTTAAGAACAAATATATTGATGACTTCTCATTTACAGTTTTTCAAATCTTTTCAAATCTTATCCTTATTAATGCAAAAGACACAAATAGTTGTCATCTTATGATAATTCTGTCATTCCAATAATCATTTTTTCAAAAACAATATTTGTATTTTCAAAATTGCATTTTTAAATTTTGCATTTATTTTTCTCTGAATTGAGAATCCATCAACTATTTTAGATCTTGGTTGAAAAGAAGTTTGTCACTAATTATTGCTAAATGTTACATGCTATAGGAAGAAAGAAATACAGTTATAGCTGGTGGGTCCAGTCTCCAAAAAATATTAGTAATTTGTAGATACTATTATGTACAAGTATGTTTTTACTTACTTAATTAGATACTGCCAACTTCCATCCACCAACCTAGAGAGCACCTAGAACTAATTATTACATAGTGTATTACATAATCATTATGTCTACTACCATTGTTAAAGTTAACGATGGATGCCAACAGGCAGTAGGTTAAAAGTGGGAATGTCAACAGGTGTTAACATATTTTCTTAATGAAATTCTACTCTAGAACTATGTTATGCAGGACATTCCCATCATAATTAGTCAGGGTGACCATCACTGCTTGCAAGCTTGTTTATTTATTTCAGCACACATGAAATTTGATGCATCATCAGAAATTTGAATTATTCCATGGAAGTTTTTTCACAGAAGACTTTTTAACCCAAGTTTTTTTACAGAGAATCCCATAATTTGCAAAACTTAACCTTCTTCCAATGAAATTTCTTCATTTGAAAGAGCCTACCATTTTAATAAAACTATCAGACAGTTTTGATTTTTTTATATTTTTACTTCCAAAAAAAATATATAGTTCCATAAAAGAGCAATTTTATATTGATACAACCAATTTTTCAAACTTTCCAGACAAAGAAGTATTCTGTTCATTAATTGTGCAGTGTTTCATTTACCTTTCTGTATGATTGATCCATTCACAATTGACAATAAATCATTAAAAATTATTGACATTTTGTCCAATAAAATTATTCCAAGATCAATTCTTTATATGCTTTTTTTAATTTTTTACATTTATTACAGGTATGAATCATTTATCAATGAATAAAATAGTATTTCTGGATAGATGTTATATTGGATGAAAAAATTATCAGAGTTTACCATTACTGAAACAATTATAATGCTTGTCTTTTCACAATTGTCATGTCACCCCTATCATCATTACTAAAATAATTCTGTCCATTTCTAGACAAAGTTCTTTTTAAAGTGTTCTTGTCATTGGTTTCACTTTCTGTTCTTTTTTGTCCTAACTTTGTCTTTTTTGTTCCAGATTATTTCCACTGTCAATTTTGTGCCCATAAAGCTAATAAAATTCTAGGAAAATACCCTTTTTTCTTACCATCATAAACAGCAGTGTCCTAGTAACTTTCATCTTCAGGCAGTAACATGATGTTCTTGTATTTAGGTTCAGGGGATGAATGATTTTAATTTATTGACTTTAAACCAGAGTTTATGTAATGTGTCATGTGAAGAAATTTATTGCTTTCTTGAGTGCATCTGTTATTAGGTGGTGGGTTTTGCTACAAAAGGACTCAAGATTACAACTGTTTGGTGTTTGTTCTCTGTTGGATAGTGATGTTGAATTTGAGTAATCAACATCATTGTTCTTGAACTATTTTAACATTTGTATTTGAAACATATTTTTTCTCAAACTGTCTCTGTTGTCTTTGCCCTTCTTGGTTTTATCTTAATATGTGAGGGAGCAGCAATCAAAAACATCAAGTTTGTCCATATTCAATCTCAAACACTACAACTACAGAGTGGAACACAATGGCGACAATACATTCAGGTTTTTGAAAAGAGGAAGCATGCTGTGAATAGAAACAAAGTTTTGCTCTTTCAACTCTGTCAAACAAGAAACATGTCCATTTTACTCCTGCTATTGTAGATGTGTCTTATTGTTTGCCCAACATATAAAAAATTAATAATTATAAATCAAGAAAAGACTAATCAGGATAAATTGAAAATTCTAGTAAGAATTTAGTGCAATTTGATGGATATTCTTGTTGCTTGTGATGTATGCCCTATTTGTTTGGCATATATCACCCAATGGAAATTGAAATAAAAAAATGGGATGAATATTCAATAATGAAGCAAAATAAAAGTGATGGATTTATTCTAAAAAGATGAAAAGACATGATTAGTAGTTTTCCCTGCCTGTCCATGGCATTTCCAGCCCCCAAATCCAGCAAATGTACAGCATATTGGCCTTTTTGTGTGATGGCTCATAAGTACTATGGTCCAACTGCAATGCTGTTTTTCAACCAAGTCAACCGTTTGAACTTTCATTGGAAAAATGATAAACATTGCTTCATGTGGGAATAAACAACGAAATCAAAAAAAATAATTGTAGACTACCATTGTATGATAAAAGGCATGAGACATTTAACAACAGAAAAATACAGTGAAGAATTACCATGCAAAATATTATTAATAACCTGTCTCTGGAATTCGGCCTAGATGCGCATGGCTGTTCAACGGTTCGAACAAAAACACACATGAACACAAATTCAATATACAGTCATAAATAGAATCAATAAAAGAAAAATGAACGACCAATTATGCAAATAATCATTGTTCTGGCAGAAGATACGAGCAGTAAACATTCACGAACTCGATGAGATTGCCAAATGTAAAGTAGTTTGGTAAATATTTCAGATGAATTTATGATTTTATAAAGTTACATGATCGCACCAAAAGTTTTTAAACATGAAATCTTTCGATCTCCCGGTCCTCAAAGGGCTTTAGGCGAGGACGCAGTCATCAGGATGCACCCAAGATAATGCTTGACAACACTCCGTGGAGCTAGCATAAGCCGTGTTCCAGCTGTTGATACTACCTCCGCAAGGAGCACCTCCAGCAGCATCACAATCTTGAACGCATTTGGTCACGGACCAGTCAATGTAGAAGGAGGTCGAGCCAGTAACGGCGA
>JALLOT010001418.1:0-15082 GCA_036939595.1 Thalassiosira livingstoniorum | reverse complement strand
TATATATACATATTATATTTCATTGGTTATAGGAACTTGTATTGTCATGTCATGCATGTCAGATATTATTAAATGATGGCTTTTAGCTGATCTAGGATGATAACAGCTCAATAAAATATTCAATGATATTTGCTTAGTTGGGGCTGTGGTATCATAATAGTATCTCTATGAACCATTTAAAATTTCCTGTTGCAAACACCTTGATCAATACCATGGGATGATATTGCAGTATTGTCCTCTCAATTTCAAAGTTATGATTCGATGATATATCAAATTATACTTAAAAATTATTTCCATAATACCCATAAACACAATGCAAATAATGATGCCAAATATCACTGCAATCCCTGAACATAGGTGATGGCCAATAAGAGCATCTCATCCAAAAAAAAAAGAAGAATTAATTAATATTTCACTTTTTATTGGTATCAATGATATCACTAACACTTGTGTCAGAACTAGTGGGTGTAACTAAGAATGAAAAGTGAATTGAATATGTCCACAATTAAGTCAGAGCACGATGAAAATGGTAAAACAAATTACCACAAACACAATTAACTAAGGACCTTCAATTGCTTCTAACTATGAAATAGGTAAAACATGCAAAACTGAAAACTCTATCAACCAGCACTTTTACATAGAGTATAAATCAGTTATAATGATACTACACCCACACATTAAACCATTTTGTGAACAATAGCATAACTGTTATAACTGTGCTAATGTGATACAGCCCATTCAATGATAGAACATGTTATACATTGTCTTGTTAATTAAATTTGGAGTAGACGGATAAGTAATCTCACCCTCAGTGCAACTAAGGAAGGGTTTCACTACTTATCTTCCTTCAAGGGATCAACTGTATATACTTTGAAATTTTTAATTTATTGTTAACATGAAGATCCCATCCCTTTAAGCTACAATAATGAGGCAATGTCAAGCTTGACTAATACACATAATTTCATTGAAGCAGCAGATTGTTGAGCGTAAGTTTGAGGTTGATAAAATGAAATCCCACTCATTGCCCTGAAGACAGATCTTTTGTGATTTGCCATCCAAAAATATGACATCAATAATCAATGAAATGCTTACACATTTCAAACCTTGAAAAAATGTTGGAGAAATATGCGGAAAAGGGCATCAAAACAACGGCACGAAACATGGAAAAATCCTCTTAGAGCAACAAACTCATACGTATTTTAAATGCTATTTTAATTTTCCTCTTTGTAGATAGAATAGGTACCTAAGTACTTTCTTAGTGTGTGAAAACACAATGTTGCGCTGATGTTGCACATTCTTATTGAAAAAATTGTCGATCAAACACTTCAGCTAGTAGCTGAACATTTTGAAATGTAGATCATGTCCAACACCATTTATTTTGTTGCACAACCGACCCACCGTGTTCTAGCCTCCAAAGGAGGAAACCATATCTCTCTAAGAAGAATTGACTCAATCCCAAACAGGTCGTAACCATCATCGCTCCCGGCAAAACACCTGCCCAGTCTCAATATCAGTTGTAATGATAAAAGCAGAAACGTCTTTTGACGCTTGATTCACCGTAGCAGTTTTTGCCCACGTGCTTACAAAACCAGCCAAACCGGTCTGTTTTAGTTCTGGTCCAAATTTTCCAGTTTTCAACGAATACGTAACGGAGCATGTTGGGCATGAAACGCGAGGATCTTTCAAAGCAGCGTGTCAGGGAAGCAAAAAAATGAAAAGAAATATTTTTAATGCCAGAAGGTTCAACAAACGAGTCAAATTTATATGCTTCAATTTTGCATCAGAAACACAAACTGAATGGCGACCAAAGTGCGGCGAATATTTATTTGAGCAATTATCTTACCTGCCCCCCAAACCTTAAGACCATAAAAATTATTTTTTAGAATAATATCGTTAATGAAGCTGGGTGAAAATGACCCAGGAAAGATACGAAAAAGTAAAGAAGATCTACGACGCACCTCTTCATCCACAAGAAGTTTTCCTTTGTAAAGATCAAATGCACAGCGAGGACATCTTCCATCTACTGCATAAAATTTGCCATCTACATTAGCACACGCTATGGTTCGATCTTCTCCAAATGCCCAACCACGAATTTTGCCTGCAAAAAGATGAATCGATAGAAGATCATATGTTATGATTTTTTTTTTTCAAAGTATTGAATAGGTCAGATATAAATGCAGTTGAATCAAAGTGATTGTAATTGACATACCCTCTTCTGGTAAAGTAACTCCTGTTATTTCTTGCCCACGCCCAGCATTTCTAAAAATAAATTCAATAAAAAAATAAGAAATAGTTGAAGCAAAAGAAAAAAATGGAGTAAACAGCATACTTTTCACATACTTACATGCTTTTTAGACTTTTCGAAGAATCCCCTCCACTCAAACCCTTGTCACTCACTGAAGTCGAGTCCAAACTCCGCTTCAAATTCCCTTTGCCACGTCGACTCCCCATCATAGTCAGAGTGAATGCCGAGGCATTCCAGGGACCATTGCAAATCAAAAGAGTGGCAAATGCGAGGGTTGCAGTGATTAATCGATGTATTGGACTCGTGCTCCTCATGGTTCCATCAGTTTCTAGATCTGTTTGGCGGCGGTATGGTAAGGTAAGTTAGCTCGATGGGGGCTCGATGGCACAATACAATGTAGTAGTATAGTAGGTACTTAAGTACCATACCATACCGTCGCCCAGAGCCTGGTTTCTGAAATCGGTTCAACGGTTCAACAAAAAGGAAAAAGGCTGGCCACTGGCCAGAATGCAAGCTGCACAACATGCTCCATTACTTCGTTAAAAATACTCGTTTTGAAACGCTTAAAACTAAGTTTTAGTTAAATATGGCGGGGTTAAGATTATGTACGTTATTTTTGATATGCGAGAATTATTGTGATTATCAATTGAAATTGAATTTAGAATT
This sequence comes from Thalassiosira livingstoniorum, assembly GCA_036939595.1. Taxonomy (NCBI): domain Eukaryota; phylum Bacillariophyta; class Thalassiosirophyceae; order Thalassiosirales; family Thalassiosiraceae; genus Thalassiosira; species Thalassiosira livingstoniorum. Next base: position 12,171 of record JALLOT010001418.1, on the reverse strand, counting down.
GAAAAATCTACATCTACATAGAAAAATAAAATTAACCATTTTTTAACTGCTAGTAAAAATAATATCAACATCAGCTAGATAGTTAATAGCAAAAAAATCATATCTCCTTCAGATATGTATAGTACTCATCAATGATTAATCCCACTGCATGCAGGGCCTAGAACCAATTTCTCATCCAGGCTGACTTCCTCATGCTTTTCATTTCCTAAGACCAATTTTCAAGTTTTTGACTGAAAAAGACCTCATGTGTCATGACTAAAAAATCAAAAGTTCATAATAGATTATGATCAAGGTGTGTCAGCTTGGCAGAGAAAATGAATTTCTAAACTCTCAGTGACAATGGCATAGAGTGTTAATGAATCTACCAACCTTAAAGAGATTTATTTTTTTTTTCAGATTTTTAATTGACTAGTACCAATGAAATCTCTGACTAATAGAATGTTACCACACTATGTTGTAAGTAACATTTAATTTTCATGACTGGTGCACTTAGCCTTTGAGTATATAAAAAACAGTTGAATTTGGAAAATGAACAGTAAATCATTTGAGGTTGGTTGTCTTTTAGAAAATTCATTAGTTAAGGACTTACTATGCATCTCATTTCACCATGTGGGTTAAAGTTGAAGTTTGAAAGTTCCTCCAAAAATAAAGAAACACAAACAAAATTTGAAATGATATTGCAGCCTACATCACCAGATGATGGGATTTTTAAAAAATGCCACCAAATGCCCCTATTAATACATTCAATCTATCCGCACAGTGGTTCTTTGGCAGCACAATGAATGCCATCATCCAGACAACCATGTTCATTGACAGATAGTTGATGGACTTACCTTCAACACTTGTTTAGACGTAGAGTTATGTCCATTTAGGCACAAGGCAACCTTCAGGCATGTCGCTGCCGATGCCGATGGTGGGAATGCCTTTGCTGTGTGCCTAAACGGATGTAACTCTATGTCTACAAAAGTGTTGAAGGTAATTTCAACAACTACCCATCAACAAACATAGTTGTCTGGACAATGGCATTCATTGTGCCACCAAAGTCCCATTGTTTGGAGAGAATGAATGTGATAAAGGGGTCATTTGGCGGCATTTTTGAAAAATCCCATTGTTGGAACTGATTAGTTGGTTGGGTTGGTTCACTTCAAAGTTCAAAATCAATTTTTTTGAGGAGCTTTGAAACTTCAATCCACACTGTAAAATGGGAGGCATAGTATTAACTTTTAATTAGGAAGGTTTGGTGCCATTTTCAAGATGGAATCAATCATCACTTAAATGTGTGAATTATAATAGCATCAGATATAATCTCACTATATTTTTTAAAACATAAAATTGTCACTAAAAGTCCAATTTAGGTGTTACAAAAAGAGTAAGAATTAAATGAGGGAGGACAGGCGACAACCAAGCGCGTGCCGGGTGCCCGCCCGCAGTTGGATGGAAGCCGTCAACCTCCGTCGGTCAACCACGCATGCACTCGCCACTCGCCACCATCCAGCCATGCCAAATGCCAGCGATCGATCGCTCGAGCGATGCATGCGATGTTGATTCTCATTAGGAGTATTGTACTATGGTACTAGACTTGGTACTACTATTCCTATGTTGATCCCAGTGGTAGATCTATATCTACTTACTTACTCTAGCGAGCGAAAAATGTAATCCTCTCTGGAACCTTTTCGAACGAGAAAAAAGGCCTGTTGGCGCGTGCATGGAACCAGTGGAACATAGCACAACATAAGGTAAGTATGAAGTAGTACTACAATTTAGCTAGGGCAGATTGCAGCCAGAACCTACCATACACAAGATAATATTGTTGATCATGACCAATGACCACCCTGTTTGGCATTCCCTCCAACAGCCAACAGAGTGAGCTCCAACCATAATAAATAATAGAATTGCACCCAACAACCAACAACCAACAACTTGTCTATGGTAGAGAGAGAACGTTGGCCTTCGTCCACCTTTGCCTTTTATCAGGAACTTTCTCCATGTTGTAAAAGAACAGCTCAAAACCTTCTTCCTCCCAACCTCTCATTTCCCTCTTGATAATGTCCATGCCATCCGCATCCAGTGGCGGCAATGCCGTCACTACAAGCACATTCAACAACATTGAAAACAATGCCAACATCAGCAACAGCAACAACCGAAGCACTTCTTCACGTCGCGCCAAAGATCTTTTTGGAGACTGCGCCCTCGTAGAAATAATACATCTGCACGACTGTTTCCGAGGAGCATTGCGTGCGTTGGAAGTGGATGTTTCAGAACTGTGCCGTGAGATATCATCGGTAGCTTCGGAACCGGGAGATCAACCACACCAGCAATTAAAACAAACTCAACAACCTTACAACGCGAGTGTCCCCTTTGCAGAAAGTAAAATTATTGATTTGGAACGTCGTGTCGCCGGCCGGTTCACTGTCATTTGGAGCGTATTTAGGGCACACTCCGCTGCAGAAGATGAGTTTATTTGGCCAGCATTGAAAGCGAAACAGGTTGATTTTCCAAATCATTCTCCAGGGCATTCTCCGGCTCACCCGAGCCATTCATCTGGTATCTATCAGAGGCATGGATCGGATGATTCGTTGTCTTTTGCACTGCAGCAGATCAATCAGCAGCAGCTGCATGTTCATCCTATTCATCAGAATCAACATGCAGTGATTGGTGTTCAGGGTGGTGGAATGGTTGGAGTGGGTGCAGTGGGAGCTGGAGCAGCAGTTGGAGCAGAGGGACCAATGGCTGGAGTACAACAAAATAACAACAATGAGCAACAGAATGAGAACCAACAGCGGGAAAGAGCACAGTCTATCACAGTTCATTGCATCGAGCAAGAAGAATACGAAGAAGATCATGCAGATGAGGAGAGAATGTTCAACTCCATGAATGATTTGTTGTCAAACTTACGGGAGCAGTTGTCTAAAAATAGAGCAGGTGTGGATTCCGAAAATAATGGTGGGAGCCCATCTACTACACTACCAAATGTGGCGCAAATGTTGTTGGAAGGGATGAAGAAACTCATGAAGCATTTGATGGATCATTTGGAAAAAGAGGAGACTCATTGCATGCCTTTGGTAGCTCAGTACCTGACTAAAACGGAAATTAATGATTTGGTTGGCAAAATTATGGTGAGCTTCACGATCGACGATTATTTTGGGTTTTAAGGGATTTCTTTGATTGCGTGTTATTCATTTTACACATCTGATATTTTGCGTATCCAGGGAAAAAGGTCATCAGAACTAATGTCACAAATTTTAACCATGGCAGTTCAAAATCTAAACGATGCCGATAGGGATGATATGGTACGCTACATGAAACAAGCAATGGTTGGAACCTTTTTTGAGCGATGGTTGAAGATGGGGGGATGGATTGAAGGTGATGATGGAGGTGGGAAAATGCCACCAAATAATGAAGAAGAGGATAGAAAAGTCTCTTCTTCTGCTTTGGCTGAGCCTACTAGTGCTGCTTTGAATGTTGGTGATGGCGGCAATTCTCTTGACAAAGCAATCGCAACAAATGAGCCTAGTGCATTCGCTGACAAAAAATCCAACTCAGCTACAATGGGAGAAGTGACGAATAAAAACTCGACAATAAAAATAACAGGCGAAAACCAACTGCAAATGTCAGATAAAAGTGTGACAATTGCAGTGCATCCAACTTCTGGTCCCTCATATGAGGTTCAAAATACCTCAGGGCAAGGCAACAATGACCCAGCAGAAACTTCACCTGAAAAGTACACTAGCGCTGCAGAACTTGAAAAACTCATCCGTGCGATAGGAACCAACCCCAACTTGGATACTAAGCAGAAGAATCTCACTATCCAAGGCCTTCGTGACTCAGTGTGGAAAAGCAATTGCCGATTATCGAAACGAAAGAGGGAGGAAGGGGATGTTTCATGCATCGGCCAGCCTCCTGCTCAAATACCACATGTTTCTGTCGCAGCAAGTGTTCCTCACGCTGCCCCTGCACATGCTTCATTTGCATCAAGACCCCAACCTGAAGTGGCCGCACCAGCAGCCATGGGAGGTTACCCGCAACAAACACACCACATGAGGTGAGTATATTGATTCATCAAAAGAACTCCAGCCTTGCTCATTTCATCTCTAATTTCTTTTCAGTTTCTCTGGAGCTTTGGCATCTGCGACAGTAGGTAGTACACGTTGGAAAAGGGAAACTCCACCTTCGTATTATTTCAAAACTTGCAATGAAGGAGAACCGAAATTAGTTTGGAGCAGGTAAGTTTTTTTATCGACTTTGGAACATCTCTTTGTTTTCTCTCATTGCTCACGTTCGTATTTATTACGACTGTTTTACTGCAGCGTTCCTCATTCAACAGCTTTCCATCCTAACGACGGATCAGTTCCACTGTTTTCTGCTTCGGAACTTGCCCCCACATACCATGATGGCGGAATCCATCGCGTTCTTGGATGTCCTCATTATGCAAGATCTTGTAAGTTGATGATTTTAATTTTGAAATCTTCTTGTATTTCATTGAAATGTTAACCTTTCTGCTGTATTTCGCATTTTTCTGATGATAATTGAAGGCAAACTTCGGCATCCATCATCCGGTAAATTGTACACATGTCGCCTCTGTTGCGACCAAAGCAGAGAAATGGCAACAACAGATAAAGATTCTCCACTAGACCGATATGAAGTAACCGAGGTTTTATGCATGAGATGTAATGCACTCCAGCCAGCAGGCGACAAATGTATCAACCCAGCTTGCGAATCACGTGGGAAGCCATTTTCCCGATATACCTGTAAAATATGCAATTTCTACGACGACACGCCAAACAAGTCAATCTACCATTGTCCGTTCTGTAATGTATGCAGGACAGGGCAAGGACTTGGCATCGATTACCGCCACTGTATGAGGTGTAATGCATGTGTCTCTTTGAAGGATGAGCACCACTGCATTCCTCAGCGGCTGCAAGGAAATTGCCCAATTTGCCACGAAACAATGTTTGAAAGCACCGAACCACTTCGTGGTTTGAAATGTGGGCATGTTATGCATCTTTCTTGCTTTACAATGTATATGCGTGGGCACAGCTACACTTGCCCCTTGTGCAAAAAAAGTGCAGAGGATATGCGTGAATACTTTGCGCTCCTTGACTCAGCCATTAGAATGCAGCCAATGCCCCCTGCATATGCAGTAACAACAAGCAATATTTACTGTCAGGACTGCGGGAAAATGGGAAATGTAAGTTATCATTTTGTAGGCCTCAAATGCGGTCACTGTGGCAGTTTCAATACCAGAGAGTTACAAAGAGTTGATGCAAATATCATGGCAGGATTGTGGCAAAATTAAATTTTAGGGTAATAGGAAAGTAAACATTTTTGATTTGATTTTGTTAGAACCAATCATTGATTGCATGGTGAATCCATTTTTTTTCTTCATTATTTATACAAAGGACAGAAAGAGTATCTTCAATAAGATAAGAAGGTAAAATATTATCTCAATGTAATTGAAGGTTTTTGGAGATGACTTGAGCCTTTGTCCTGCAGGAATTGATTGGGATTTCCTCATCTTCTTACTGCCACCAAGTTTATTTTTTTGCCTTTGCATATTTTGCACAATACCACCTTTTTTAATTACCTCCCAGTTTACTTTCTTTCTTGCAATCAAATATGAAAAGTCAGGGTTCGAGACAAACTTAATATTTTGTTTTATCGAGCAATTTTTTTCTCATAATCTTTTATTAGCATATCATTTGGAACCTGTTGAAAAAGGAGTCGTTCTGATCCTGAGACAACTGTCCCCACTTGATAACACTTTCAAGGTGCCCCTTTCCATGGAATAACTTAAATGGAACTGGAGTTGATAATAAACTGTTTTTTTGTGGGAGAAAAAGAACATCTGATTGTGACTAATGATTTGGAAGGAGGAAGTGTGAGTGATTCCCATGTGTAAGGACCAAAAAACAATGATCACAGTCAGAATTGACCTGCTTGAATACAATAGGAGCAGCAAAAATTGCCACTGCCTTTGCAATCAGAGAGATCATCAGGTGGCTAAGAATTTCTCTGTGGCAGTTGTCAAAAGAGGTTGATGGCTCAATAACTGTACCCTTCATGGTGTAACCTTTAGAAGTGTGAGTTTGAAGGCAGCACTACAAACATCCGGAACCACCTCCTTCACACAAGATCCATCACAAATATCACAAAAATTATCTCCAGCAAGAGCATAGACTATCCACAAACTATATTTGTCACAAAGAAAATTTTTAAATTGAGTTTGAGTACCAAAACTGATGAGATCCTCAATGAAGGATATACAAGAAGTCTAACTATCAAGAGTGAAGCAGAAGAATGTAATTCTACTACCATGTAATTGCACCTCCATATCACTGGTATACTTCTTATCATGTGGTCAGGTTCCCATATCTTCACAAAGCCAACAAAAGGTTGCTCTCCTTCAGAGCTGTATGGTAAAATAGTGTCTTGTAAAGATCCCTTTTCATCCTAGGTACCCCCCCTAACATACTGAGCTGTCTCAGTCTGACTGCCCACTGCATAAAATCACTAACAAAAAACATGCCTACTTCCCCCCCCATAATAGGCTCATAATTAATTTTTTTTTCAAAGTCCTATTATGTCACCATCTACACTATGTGTAGATGGTGACATAATTAAAAATTAAAAAAAAAATTATTTTTGGCAATTTTAAAAGAGGGGAAAATAAGGCTTACAAGAGTCACAAATAAGGATATAAGTGCATATTTGGCACTTTTAAATTCTAAAACATCAAATATGATCAATTTAAAGTATAATATGATAATAATAAAATGTAGTATGTATCAACAACCAGCGTGGCCAAGCAGTAATACCACGGTACTCGGTACGCATGTGGGGTACTGTGGGTTTGGACCTACGTACGTAAAGGCAGGCTCTCTGTCTCTACAAAATAGTAATATCTCTGTGAGATGCTGTGGGGAGAGCAAGGATTATTTTTATTCTCAAGTCTTTTGTGCTCTACTAAGCACAGAGGTATGCTATCAATACTAAGCATCTTCATCGCCTCCAGAACACTTAGGCTACCCCCAGACTAGTAGGGGAAACTCTAGGGTAAATTCTAATATTTTTGGATGAATTCTCATCCAAAATAGACAAGTCATCAATTGCCCTAACCACAGCAAAAGTTATTCAAACAACATTTGCTAAATCGCAGGCAGGGTAGGTACAATACAAAATAAATAATACTTACCTACTATGCTAAGAAGTACGTACAATATCTAGAGAGAAAGAGAGAGAGTCATTGAGGCTTATTCTTCTATTGCCATAAAAGACAAAATTTATAATCTGATACGGATCAACAATGGAATTAGTTGAAACATATGTTTTGATAAATGAGATGCTTTGTGATTTGAGAATTTACCATACCTTGACATTCCCCTTAAGGGTATACTGGTCTGATATAGCATGTAGGGGAAGGTTTCATATCTCTGGTGCTTTGCAGTCTAAGAACCCCCAAGGAATTACCCTATCAGTTGGAAGGAACAAAAAATACATTTTGCAGGGGAAAGATCACTTTGCTGCTTCCCCCTATAATATACCCTACTTGTCTGGGGGTAGCCTTAGTGGATCAGTGGTACTCCACAGTTTACATTAGGTAGCAATGTGAGTTAGAGTCCTTGGTGTGGAAGGGCTTGATAATAAGTACATTAGGTAGGTACAGTACATTACCGTCCATGAGCATTTTGATTTTTATCAGTGAGATAATAGCGTGGCAGTCGTTTTTCTATTATTTGTTTGCTCTACGGAGGAATTCTGTAGAGATTTTTTGATTTTGGGGTACTTAGGACAAAAAGGGATCTAAAGACATTATTGGAATTTGGGCCCTTTTGAAAATATATATTGATTAAGAACCACAAACAAAACCAAAGTGGATGATTATGGGGCTCTCAAATCAATTTCCTGAGTGGTTTATCAAGAACATCCATAGTGCAATTTAGGAAGGGAGAAACGCCTGACAATTATCTGTTGTAGGACCAACTAAATATACTTTTAAATGTTTGATTTTTTGTCATTGAGAATGTGCATAGCCATAGCCAAAAGAGACGCTTAATGAGATTATCTCATTCAAAGAAGTCCAAAGATAAAGGCTTTCCCCAAGAGAAGATTCTATTACTAATAGTGCCTAACAACAGTATTATGAGGATAGCAGATCCTACTGCATGATATCAATATCATAAGGGTGAATTGTTGACAAAACTATCCCAATTATTTCCTTATGGAAAATAATAGAACCAATAATGTTATACCAAAGAATTTGATGAGCAATGCCTGTACCAGGTTGTTTAGCACCTGAAATATGTACATGATAATACCAGTAATTAAGTTTGATCAGAAAGGAAAATCTGCAAACAAATATGGCAAGTACTCCACTCCAAAATACAAATGCACTAATTCACCAGAATCACATCTGGACAAGCCTGATCCAAATATCATTCATTAATCAATTTATAAATGCTAATTTTGAGCCTGATAATGAAAGAGACTATTCTGAAGCATTTTCATAGTTGTAGGAAGTGCAAAAAAGTTTTACCAAATTATCTCCAATCAATTATGCATATGATAGGGCATATAATGTCACAATTCAATTCCAGTGCATGAAATTTTGCTTATCAACCTTCAAACTATTGTAAACCAACATTACATTCTTATTATGCCAAATAGATCATACCTCATCATAAAGAGGAAGGAGAAAAACATATGGACTTGATATTGCTCAACTACAATGTAAAGGAAAATAGTAAAAACAAAAGATTCATCAGTTAATCATTCCAAAGAATATATGAAGAGCAATGTTCCTAGGTTGGGACCCATTTTTCATACTCAACTTTATCATTTGTTACAATATCATAAAAATTCTCTATCATCCTTAGTTGTATGTAAGTCCTTGGGATAATATCCTTCAAGGTATTATTTTCTCCTAGTATACATAACACACAACAAACAAGAATCATGAGCAAAAAAATCAAAAATATCAGTCAAAAGAAATTCTCATCAAGCCACCTTTGAATTAACAATGCTAAAATCAATCAGTTATTGTAAGTGCTGTACACAATACCTTCAACTAAAGTCTAATGATAAGTTAATCAATTGCCTATTAATTCCAGTTGATATGGCAGAAAAATGGTGAACTTCAAAGAAACAATGAAGTCAGTAAATAACTGTACTGTAATTCATTCAAATTTTGTGCCCAGTTTTTTGAGTGTACAGAAAATGGATTTAGCTGTACAGACTTATTATGCATGAGTGATTTAGCACAAATGCATAATATGTTTTTCACATTTAATTTTTGTCCTGGGAACAAGAAGAACCCACAACGCAAAAATTCTGCACAAAATACAGTGTGGATGAGTTGTAATTCTTGCATGTGTGGCAATTTATATTATACAGATGATGAACAAATACCATATGTACAGTGTACATACTTATTGAACAAGTACTTTGATTAAGCATAGTGGAAAATGTGAAAAAAATGATATTTTTATTTTTAGGTTTTGTGCCAAGATTTCTGTAGCATTTTTATTTTTGAGAATCTAAAATTATTTACATAATGAGCAAGAAATAATAGTATTATCCCCTCTTGGCACCTGATCGTAGGTAGGTAGGTAGGTAGGTAGGTACTTACCTATTTTTTACAATACTAATTGTTTTTACCTGAACTAATACTTTTAACCCACAACACAACTGAATTTTTTATTTTCATGCACAACATCTTTTTTACAATGCAATAATATCTTTTCTTTCCACACTTCATGACGCAAAAGATATTGTATTGTACTCTACATACAAATGAATAGATATTCAATGATTGATATTGGTAGATTCAACATTTTCTTGACACCAAAGAAAGCAAAAGTATCAAATCTTTTTTCTACTTATGAACAGATAAAGCTAATTTATTGGATGGAGTAGAAAAATATTCCATTAGAATCAATTAAGAATATCTACTTTGGTGAAGGTTGTTTTTTGCTGGCATAAGTTACACCATTATTAATTTGAATGTATTTTTTAGTTTTTGAGAGTAAAGTGAAAAATTGAAATGAATATATTTGAAAAATGCACTGTAAATTTTGATTAATTCCAACAAAATGTTGTGCAAGATTACAGTTTGTATTCAAGATGCCCTTTGTGCATAATTTAGGGTTAGGGGATTAAATTCATTGAGGTTGGATGAAACTGCATTGCTGATTCAAGAGGGTTTCCCAGACATACCTTTTTGTTTCAGAACACGTGTGGTTTTAACAAGTTCTAAACAAAAAAGGTGTGTCAAAAGCCCACTAACAGTTGCCTGTGGTTGGATTTGTGTCCACTTAAGTGATAAAAAACAAAACTAAAGGTACCCCATAGATTTATACTTGTGGATACTGATAGTAGTGATGGGTTGCAGCTGCACAATAACAACTCTCAAAGGCAATAAACAATTCAGAATGGGAGTCCTTATAAATGGTACCATTTGGCAAACAAACACAATACAAAATTCAAAGAAAATGAAAGCCCAAGTTTATTCAACACTACCATCCAGTACCAATACAAACAATATACACCATCAACAGCACTTGCCTCAATTGTTGGAGCTGCTCCTTTGTGAAACACATTATTATTATATTGCAAGGTTGTAGTATGTTATACAATCATCAAATACACAACAAAGAGCATCAACTCTTATGAGTGATGATAGAACTGTGCTTAATTGTGTTCTGAGTAAACAATCACCAAACAAATTTCAAAAGACTTGGCTTAATCAAAAGCCAAGGGTGCTTTTCAAAAGAAAGATCATAATAAAATGGTGAAAGCTTTGGTTCAGCAACAATAGTGACATTGAGATGATCCACCACTTTAATCAAATCCAAAAATAAATATTTTTTCTCCCAACATCAATACTTTGCTGAGCAGAGAACAAGGAAGATTCAAACATTTTTTGGGGGGCTGTACACTTTTCTCCATTATGGAATAACATATGATCAGTATGATTGCTCCTATTATTGCAAGGTCTGGTCATAAACAGAAAGAACCTGGTGTCATGAGTACAATCACAACAAGTTCATGAGAGTTTTCCACATTTGTATTATCTGGGTTGAATATGGGGTGTACAATATTTTACACATTTGAACTGATACATGTAATGGTAGCAAATGTATTGACATTGAATGGGTATCCACATTATGCCTACATGGTGACTCAAGGTAATCAAGCATGCCATTCTTCTGGGTAAAGGATGGATGAAGTCAAAGGAATGATTACAAAAAGAAAAAGAAATTATAATTTAAAAATGGAATCTTGGTGCATTATCCATATACTTTATGAAAAACAATAATAATAAAATAGAAATTTTATAGTACATTTAGTTGGTTGGTGTGGATGGGTCTACATGGGAAAAGACACTCTTAAATTGCACCATATACTTTATGAACATCTAAGTCATTGAACAGGCCACCTGTTACCTTAACTAATTGATTCTGATTGCTACAAAAATGTTGAGATTTGAGAGCAAATCCAAGCACATCTATTTTACTTTTAGAGTCAAAGTGAAATAACCACAAGTTAACAAATAACTAAATTTCTTCATTATAGTGCAAACCCAACCATTGAGATTGAGAGAGTAGTACAACTCCATATCATCTGTAATTGTAGATGCAGAAATTAATGATCAAAGTAATGAGGATATTGAACTGGAGGCAGATAGTACAAAGCCTACTCAACCAGTACTTAGCCCTGTCCATCTCCCACGATACAACATCCTATTAGCCAATAAGATTTCATAGAATCTCCACATACCATGATTAAAAAGAATATAATAGTTTGCATTTCAGCAAGTCACATGGCTAACAAAATGCTCCCTAGCATTGAGGTACCCAAAAGACTGACAAATAAGGTTTTGAAGAGGATAAGTCACACAACCATAGAATTTTCTCAATTAATTACTGGATCTGAAAGCAAGGAATTGAGTTGTACAAATGACAATGCTGACAACTAAGCAAGATTTTTGTAAACCAACCATCATCAAATTTTATACTTTTATAATTACAAAAGATATGTTTTTCTGGAAAAAGGTTATTATTGTTTGAATTTTCCGTCATCCATTGATTAAAGATAAAAGACTACCAGTGTTTAATCATTTAAATAACTTCGTTTGACCCAATCTTTACCTTTTATTTCTATTATTATTCAATT
>JALLOT010001417.1:0-15084 GCA_036939595.1 Thalassiosira livingstoniorum | reverse complement strand
GATTTTGACGGGATATCAGTGGAAAAACATTAGTTAGTGATTTTACTAGTACTAAAAATTGTACGACGATCGATGATTTCCATACGACAACCGAACCGGTGTCTAGTATCCTTTGCCTTTCAAAAGGATGGCAACGCAATGAAATGAATGTATAACAGGGAATCTGTTAAAGGTGATGATTCGGATGCCAATGATATTACTACTGAAAGACCATGTTATTAGAATGAAAAATATTGGATAGAAATACATTCATTTCCAGCTTCTAAACAACAGCAGGACAGATCTAAATCAAAATCCCATTCTAATATAGATACATATTTCCTCATCATTAATTCATTGAAAAAGAAATAGAATCAATATCATTACTTCAGTGTAGTGTCTAGCATTCTTGCGCACATTTCTGACATGGGATTGCCATTATGGAAATGAAATATGTGGGCATTCAATACCCACATCATTCAAACTAGTGGCCTCTTTCATTTCTGCTACTTTAGTAACCAATAGCTTGTGCACTCTTCTTCTTTTTTGTTGCGTTCTGCAGCTATCCTCCTCACTCCCTTTATTTTCTTCGCTTTCAATCAAACTTTCTGTTCCTTTGACCTGTAGATTGGTCATTGCAAGTTTGTGAGTCATATGCTTACTTTTTGAATCATAATTTGCATGTTCATCCTCATCTATCCAATCCTCGTTGGGGCTGCAGAAGGATGTCATCAATTTATCTTTGTTGTGGTGAACATCATCTGCTGTTGGAAAATTATTGCCAGTTTCATTGCTATAAGTAACCTCCCCTTCATCTGAACCATTTGATGCATCCATCACCTCATTGATATGCTCCAATGTTGAGTACATCTGATTGTATGTGAAGGAAGCATTGGTCTTTTTCATGCTCATCTCCAATTTGATGTGCTTGATAACTGTCTTCATCTGCTCCTTCACTGCAGTCACAATTCCAGAACTGATCATTCTTGACAGTTCCATGCCATGATGATGGACATTTTGTTCAGACTTGACTTCACATCAATAGAACTGATGCACAAATCTCTTGCTCCTTTGAGTGTCTCCAACATAATTGCCTTGATTCACAAATGAGATTTATTTTCTGACTTTGAGAAAATCAGAGAAGAGTCTGTTCCATAATTCAAGTGCCTCATCCAACACAACAGCCCACTTTCCATCCAAGAGAGGATACTGCAGCACACCATGGTTCATATGTAGTTCTTGGAGTCAAGTAAAGCAAAAATCATGGTAAAATGTCTCATTCTGATACCAGATGCATTCCACACATTTTACTTGACCATAGTCATGCCAAATGGGAGCAAATCATTTGTACCCATATTTGACCATTACAGAATCTCCAGTGCAATAGGAATTGACAAAGGCTGCAAAATCCAAAGACATGAAAATGAAAAGAGCACATGCTCTCCTCCAGAGCTGTTGTATGCCAAAGTGGTATTCCATAGGTGCTGTTGGAAGTTTGATGTAAATCCAGATAGATATTTAGCTGCATCATTGTTTTCTTCATCAAACTAAGGGTAATTTGAAACAAATTTGTAGAGAAATGTTCAAACCAACTGATTGATAATGTAGTTCAATAACTAGCAAGCATTGAAGTAGCATCAATTGATGTCTTTTGTTACTCTTTTCCAACCAAGACAATCCATTGAAGGTAGTAAGATGTCCTCCCAATAGAGTGTGTAGATGGACTATAGCATGGCCAATTTAGCATGCCAATCTCCTGGAATGACCATGAGTACAGACAGTGCATCCAAAAAATCTCAGCATATTCAGATGACCAGGAGAATTATAGTTCTCTTGCCTGAACCTTGCAGATCCACTTCATTATATTCTCTGCAGTCTTTACATCACCACAGAGGATTGGTCTTTTCTGTTTACAATTTGGAGCAAGCACCTATTTGCCATTCACCTCAATGATCCCAATTATGAGCAAGAAATTCAAAGTAATGGCTCCGCATGCCAAGCTTGTTCCTTCATCAAGCCCAACCAATCCAAGAAAAATAGATTGAGTGACATTTCCATAGAAAAATTCTTTTTTTCTGCACAACATTGTCTTGAAAGTTCCTCGCCCTGTCCAAAAATTGTCTTTTCCTTTTGTTCCTAACACATTTGATCGTGCATTTAATTTTGAAACTGTCAAATGTAGAGTTGTGTCTGTTGACATTCTTTGTAACAAAACACCTCCAAACATAAGTCAGCCATAGACAATGGTAAGTTGCTCTGGCATAACCAGAAACTTGATCTCCAGAGAAGTCTGGCTCCTCTACTTTAGTGACTTGTTCATGTCAAAGAAGAAATTTATGAAAGCTGCAAAAATCAATATCTTAGTATGCTGCCATAGTGGATGGTAATGGGATTGGTTAATCTGCCTTGTAGGTGAGCTCTGAGAATTGTTTGTCCTGTGACAAATTTGTCTTGTTTATTTGCATGCACATCTACATAGTACCCTTGAGAAAGGATGATGAATACCCATCCCACTGATTCTTCAACTGCTGTCCATGCTAAAAATTATCTCAAACAACATCACAAAAGGAAGACTTGCCAACATCTCCATCTGCTTTGTTGATGTGTTGCCACCTTTGTCCTTCAGCAATCTTTTTTTGTTGTCATTGAAACTACAGAACCAAAATAAGTATGACAGTTATTTGCTACCCTGCCAACCCCACTTGTCCAATCACACATTGTCCCAATCATGGCAAACCAACCAGTCATCTTATTTCATGCCATCTGCATCAAATGGATTAACTGAAAGACGACCTGGTACACTTTTTGTGGGTTGAGAACAATCTCTTGATATCACAGCTTATCCCTCTAATGCTACACAGGAAGCTCCAAACAATTAGAACAGTTTTGGTGACTACTTTGATGAATTTGCAAATGGTTTTGGGAATGGGAACAATGAGTGACTGTATATAGTCTTGCATTTTGGAGAAAGAGGCAACACAACTAGTTTTGAAGGCATTGTTGAGATCAGTGAAGAATTTGGACTCTGTACTGTCTTTTTTGTGACTGACAAATGTTGTTTTATTAAAGATGTTGTTGTTTTGCTTTTTGAGCTTCTTAATCTCATTCTCTTGGATGACATTTCTCTTCTGTATATGAGCAGCAAGTAGTGTAAATGAATTGAGAAAATCACAACAACTCCAAAGCAGACTGTCAAAAGACATGATGTAGGTACTCAGGATTGGATTTATTTTTAAAGAGCTGCCAGTTCATTTGTCTGTTACATTGCTTTGCACCAAACAACATGAACTGCAATGGCTGCTCTACCATGTTGCATCATTTGAACTGCATCTGCATGCAATCCATCTTGATGGATTTCATGCCCTCTGTTCCCACAAAAGCTAAGGAGAATCCCATTCCCTTCTTGTATTTGCTTTGTGATTCTGATTCAGAAAAAAAAAACACCATTTTGAATCTGCTGATGATCCAAGTTACATGACCACCTTCAAAACATAGTACTCTTTTCCTCATTTTTTTGAATTGTTCTGTCAACACCAGGAAGATATTTCTGCCACCTGCCACTCATACACAAGTTCCTTGTCCATCCATTGCTGGTCATTGTTATCCCTTTTCAAAAACATCAAAAAGGAACATCTATCACAATGTCAAAGGTAGTATGAATGTCTTCAAGTTTGTACCATTCCAAATGCCAAGTGTTGTCAGTTTTGATGGTAATGGCTTTGCAATTATTGCCATCAATATCTCCAGAGACAGAACTACAAAGCTGTTGTTCATCTGAATTGCTTCAATCATTTGAAGCTGTCTCAAAAAATGAAGGTGTGTCTCTTCAATGAATTTCTTTTCAAAAAGCTCAATCTCTTGCTCATCCTGCTTGGTATTAAGTTTGTTCCAAGTGTCACATGTGCATTCATCGCGTGTCCATAGAATGAAATCAGATTTAGGGACAAAATATTTAGAGTTTGTCTAAGTTGGTTTTGAAAAAAAACACTAATTTGTAAATGATCAACTGTTGCAATTTTTGAATCCCACTCCATCTGTAGTGAAATCCATTGCAACTTTCAATTATAAACAAATTTCATAAACTTGAGTTTAAGTTCCTTTTTTAAAAACATAAAAACGAAACAGTTGTATAGTTTTACTGTGGCCATAGCTGTGAATTGAGACTACAAAAAAGATAGACAAACAAGACCAAATGTGGTTTGTACTGTGGCTACATGGAAAAATGTAAGTAAAAAGCCAATATAGAGGTACTACATTAGCAACATTACTGGAAAAATAGTATGTAATGAGAGTGTAGAGGGTATACCATATTGCAACTATTTTTTATTGCAGAAAAAACAATTGCAATTTCTGCAAGAGTTGGGACATGTCTACAGAGGGATGTCGATGACTAGTCAACCAGACAGATAACTGAAGTCATATTGCAAATTTCAAACCACTTTTACAGTGCAACAAGCAATCAATTACAAATGAAGGATTATTCAACCCCATCTGAGACAAACTCTTAATGGCAGATGGTTTTGGTGAAACAGATCTATCTCTTTTAGTAGAACTGGCTGGTGTAGGCAAAATTAAAGTATGATCATTGTATGACAAAGACCGTTGTTGTGGAGCTGGCTGCGCATTTTGTTGAAAAGTAGTCTTAGGAGAACACAACCAGCTGGTAGAATTTGTACATTGTCTGTCTTTGGAAGAAGGGGATAGTGGGGGAGTAATAGATTGGATTCCACCAGGATTTCATCATTGCTTTGAAGCTGAGAAAAATTCAGCAAAGAATTATTGTTTGGACTTGTTTTTTTGTGGAGATTGAGAATGGACATGGCTGAGGATCGGAGATTTTGGATGGAAAATATAAAGCAGAGACACTTGTATCAATGGGTGTATTGAATTGAGAATTGAGACTGCAATGGAAAAATTTCAGCATTGGATTCTTGCTGCAGCTGTAGAAGAGAAGCATGTGGTAAAGGAATTGAATCTCAAGGATAAAAGAATTGGTGACAGTGAATGGGAGAAGAAGGGGGTGGCTGATTAGAGGCATCAATTGGCTGAAAGTCACGGTGATTATTTCCATTTAAAAGATCATCAGGAGAAGGCCTAGAACATGGCTGAACCATTGAATCTGGAGCAGTAAGTTTTGTGATGATGTTTGTGTTGATGGAGCCACTGTTTGGGAGCCATTAGTGGTACAGGGGGGGTGTTGTCAAGAGAGATGCAATGGGATGAATTGCTTTTGGATGTCATGGTGATGCTGGTTGGCTGGTGGGTGGCTGTGGTTGGATGTTCTGTCATAAAAGATCTTGTGTCAGAAGTCGTTGGTCTGAGCTCAAAAAACTAAAGTTCCAGGGTTGGGGGCTGCAATCCTACTTAGAGTACCTATCTATGGTGATGTCTCCCTAAAAATTGCCTTTCAAATTCAAAAAATCTAAAAAAAAATAACATGTAACTACTAGCTTTTTCCCTGTAGACCCTCTCAGAGATAATCTAGCTTCAGTGTGCCATAAGATATCTTTTTAGAGCCCCTTACAATGTACTTATGTTGATTCAGTACATGACGTGTCAGAAGTTTTTCTCACCACTACATTCACTTTGGTTTTGACATACATTATAAGAAGTATTTGGTGACTTATCTAGTAAAAGCTAGCATTTATCTACCAACAACAAAAGTCTTTCTCTTTAACTAACACCAGTAAAAGTTTTGTGGTAAGTAACTGCTAAGTAGGCAACTCACAAGAGAAAAAATGCTTAGGAGTAAATTGCAAAATTTTTGGAGAAGATTTATTTTGGATCTATGTAATTTGCGTACACACTCAAAATTATTGAGTGCATATACGCACTCAACTCAAGAATACGCACTCAACAAAAAGAGAGTAATACTCATTAATTTAAAGATGCAGTTTTGGACTTACTTGCAATCATTAGATCTTTTAGATAATAATACTTACTATAGGTAAGTATTATAATGTCTAAAAATGTGTGAATACCTATATTTTTTATACTCATCGCAACCTACTGTTTTAGCTCACAAAATACTAACAAGCAAACTATTTATTGTTCAGTGTCAAAGGTATTTAGATACAAGTTTGATGATATTACCTTTATGTTCTTGTTGCAAAAAAGAAGAAAGATACTCTTGCTGAAAATTCAAAAAAAAATTGAGGGATTAGAGGTAAGTAGACATATGGCAAAATCCATTAAATTGTTCTAAAACTAGAGGTTTTTGTATGAGTTTATACATATACCTACCTATGAATTATAAAATCATTTAAGCAATTATTTTTGATTTTACCAGTAAATATTTTTACTACTAATGCGAGTTCCATTTACAGGTGATACAATGATAATTTATTAGTTATTACCTTTAAATGTTAAAATCGTTTCAAAAACGATTCGTAAACCGAGAAAAACAAAAAAGCTATTTCGCCTAGTATAAGTAGTAAAATTTTTTTGATCTTGGACAGTCTTCATATTAACAGGAACTGTCATTAATTATTAAAGGTAAATGTATTTTATGATAAGTACTACTACCTATAAAAGTTAAAATTTTTAAAAAAGATGTGGAGATGGGGAAAAACCAAAATATCAATATTACAAAGTATTAGTAAAAAGTATTAGTCTTTTTTCAGTGCATATTTCTGAGTGCGTATGCTGAGTTTGTATAAAACGCACTCAAAATTTTGAGTGCGTACGCACCTCAATAGTGTGACTCATAAAAAAGAAGAGGAACTAATTAGTACTGTTAGTTTTGTTCTTTCAAAGTTCTTTATTGATTTAGAAGCAGAGTAGTAGGTACAAACATGCAATACTTTTCTACTCTTTTTATCCTGTATGAAATTGACAAATAGATATTTAGGTGACATCAAGATCAAAACTTGATAAATAGATTCCACATTATTCAAACAATATTCTTCATCAAAATAACTTTTCAATGATGTATGGCTTCCTGGAGTTGTGGGTGAAGGGCTGGAAAACATAAGCACAAAAGTGTGGAATATGTAGAAATGGAGATTTAAGCTAGAAATACCATACATACAATACTTTAAATATTATTTTTGGTGTATGCAAGCTGTTTCTGAGTACCAATATTATTTTACGTAAAAAACTCAAGTGATCATTGTGATGGCTGACTCGCGCATGGCACGCGACAAAAAAATTATGAAAATGTATCGCTTTTTAGGTACGTTTAGAAAATGTGTAAACGTGTCCGTTTTCAAAAATTGGAGGATGCCTGGTGCAAACTATTTGACACCATTTTTAGAACCATCAAATTAAGGTCGTCATGAATCTGTGCTCAAATAGTTTGCACCTGACGTCCTTAAAAACTTTTTTTCACCATTTTACGAGAATTTTTGAATCCACTCAGATTTAGGAAAAATTTATTCTCTTTTTTCGTACCTATCGTAGTACTATAAAATTAAGATCGTGATGATACGATCATTAAAAAAAAATATTCCCGCGTTTCAGCGCTTAAATCTCCTCAAGTGTATACATTTCTCAGCCCATCACCCGTTCACCTAAGCCTCCGTCAAAAAGCTAAACATACTCTAGGAGGAGCCGTAGCAGTTTATTTTGCTCATTGACCATTAGATGGGCACAGTTCTCAGAAACTACCTTAGGTAGGTTAGCCTTCTTATACTTTGCATCCAATATTTTTACTGCCCTATTAGTCTGCTCTTCAGTACTAATAGGCTCTAAGGTACGCATATACATACTTAACAGTTCAGTAGGTTCTTGTAATGAAGTGATATCACACATAGATAGCTTAGTACTACCTATGGTAATCATTTGAGTTTTAAAGTCAAGATCAATACCTAGCACTACTAGCATAGGTGTACCTAGTAGTATTAGATCATATGTAGGAAGAGCCCCTCCTACTTCTATGATATTGGGTTCTAATTGGAAGGTCTTCAAATTTGAATATTTGGGAAATTTTAAATTTACAACAGCTTGCTGTTTAGTTTTAAAAGACCCCTTGCTAGTCTTCCAAATATTTGGTTCTACACAGGTGATAGACTTAATACAAGTCTTGCCACCTTTTGGCACCAATTAAAGGTCCCCATTTGCGCCCGAGTCTAGAAGAACCTTCCAAAATTTTTGCTAATTTTTTCTACTGCTACATAAGGATTTTTTACATCCTACTTGTATTTTTGGTACAGTGAATATGGCTGTAACAGGGTGAGTACTTTTAATCAGCTCTACAGCATTAATTTTATGAGAATTTTCACATACATGGTTTTCTAGTTTATTAGTACTACATGGTACTTCACTGCAGACAGTACTCAACACAGAATCCTAGCTACTATTGGAATCAGAGTTGGAAGATTCATCATAACAACATTTCTTGGATCTCTTGGTTTTCTTTTTAATACCTTTTTTGAAGGAGTTCACATCTTTCTTCATTTCCTTTGTGAAAGTAGGAAACATTTGTTTGAAGTCCTGATTTTGATTGGCAGAAGCCTTACCACTTTTGCAAGTACCATGGGGGTACTCTGAAAATAGTCTACATAATAATCTACCGCTAATATCCCAGTGCCAGAGTAGGTACGTAAGTACTTACTACCTAGTCAATATTTTTTAAGCTCGAACTTGCTCGCGCATGAAATAAAAATAAAAAATATGGCTACAGTACCATACCTACCATACCTACTTAGTACAATAAGGCAGTACCAACATGGTGAAAATTCTAGCTAAAACATACGCACAACTAGATAAGTAGTAATTACCTAGCCTTGCTTAGCACAATGCAGCATATTATTCATGTAATTAATGATGAACTAAAATTAATTTTAAAGGCTACAAAAATTAAATGCAACGATCTCTTAGGTCAGGATGCCCCTTCCTTTCAATTTTGTCTTGTTTCAGACATTCTAGAATAGTAGTTACGGATTTACCTTCGCCGTACACTTCATAGATCTTATCGCAAGCCTTTTGTGCAGTCCAACCCTTTGCTACCATTTCATTAACTTTATCCCACAAATGTTTGCGTTTGTAATAATTGAACTTTACCTTTCCTCGTTCCGAAGCTGTAAAATCTTTAGCGGCTTTCTTCCCAGCAAACCCAAACTCCCATTCTACCCAGAGATCGTGCAAGGTTTTTGGCCCCCTCGACAATGCAGCAACAAGTTTAAGTCCATCCCCCCCCTCCTCCTCTCCACCCACTGTCAACTTTTGTTGTGTGTTTGTGGTCCGCTTCCCTGGCATCTGAGCGATCCGAGCAATGTTTTGGTTGATACGCCGAAACATCCTTTCATATTCCTCTTGCTTTCGAGCTTGTTCCTTTTTCACATCATCAATATCTCGCCTCATGTGAATGAGGTGCGAGTTCATGAGGCGCATTTGCTCCGACTCCCTTTGCCTCCTTCTACGCCGCTCCAGGTCCTCATCAGGCTCCTCCAACAACTCATCCATGTACAGCTCTGCATCCGTTCCGTCACAACCAAGAGGAACCTTTTTAATTGGATTCTCATCAGGCCCCAATTTGCATCGCTCTCCTAGATCTGCATACGCAGTCATGACTCTGGTGCTTATTTCCTCCGGCACGATTGTTGCACCAGACGAGTCAAAAATTTGCCACATCAAAGCACGGCCCAACACAACAGCAACTTGACAATCCAGGTGGCTTCTGGAATTCGTCATAGCATAATCAACAATCCACTCGTCGGTCAAACCACTGCCCTCCTTCACTACATAAGCAACAGCTCCACCCTTACACAAAGCAAAACATACCTTTGCATCGATAAAAGGTATCGTCGTAGCAGTGTATGCATCCTGCTGACGTTTCTCACCTTTCCACCGGGCGCGATGGTCGTTCTCGTCTTTGCTGCATCCGCTGGCCCGTGCTTCGGTGTTGGCAATTTTGCGGATGCTGTGGGTTCCCTTTTTTCCATCGTCAATCATAATTGCAATGAAACTTTCATCCTTGAAAACATTCCGTAGCTCTGTTGCCGCGAAGTCCTTGATTGCGATCGGATTGTCCAATCCGTGGACACCGAATACGAACTCGTTCTCCTCTGGGTTCAAAGTGAAGTGGACTTCTATCCATAGTCCCAGCCCGATCAAGACACAATATCTTCGGTTCATTGCACCAACATTCAACTGGATGGGTGCGTCTCGTTCCTCCATTACGTTCTTCCCCCAGGGAAGCCTGGTCGTGACTCCGTATTGGGGGAACTGATGAAAGGGCTTCAAGTCCTTGAATTGAAACATGGCTGTATCATCCAGCCTTGCTATCATGGAGTATTGATAGCGGAAATATGCAGTCAAAAAGGAAGACACTTGGGCATCGTTGATGCCCTCCATCATATCGAGCAAGTGTTCGAACTCCTTCGAAAACAGTGGACGACGTGCTTGCGAAGGCTTGCCGAGACGAGCGGCTTCTTTCTGGCGGATAGCCCTGATGAGTTTGTTGACTTGCTTTGCCCTTGTTGGGTTGCCAGTTCTGGAGGTGTCGTTCCAAGGAACGTGGCTATCTGGGTGGAAGAATGATATCAATTTCTTCCACATCAAGACGGATGTCGAACGATAGTCTTTGGGGCAGTCGATGTGTTCATTGGCGTTCATGTTTCCGTACACAAGGTGCTTGATGTACTTGCAAAAGTGTTCTGTCGTCACTTTTGCCATATCCCGCTTGGAGAACTTCTTTTCATGGGGATAATTTTTCTTGTCCTTGAAATTCATGAATCGTACCAAATAGCCTTGGTAGATTTCATGGCTGGCTCGCTGTTTCCTCGGCTTACGTAGTTTGGGTTTCACTTTTTTGGTGTCTTGAAGACGCTTTGATTTGCTGGCGGTTGTCATTTTGGTAGGTAGTAGTTGCTTCTTATGGTGATATGGCTTTGTGGGATGAGTGTTCAAAAAGGAGAATAAAAGGAGTGCTGGCGCTACTGCCTCTTCGCTACTGCCTCTTCATTGATCATTGCGCAGGATTACTACTGAAGGAAGGTTTTGCGGTGTTCTTGTGTGTCATCGTGATATTTAGGTCCCACCAAGCAGCTGAGGGTAGATTATTTGGCATGGTATCACCACCATAAAATTTGTGTAGATGATCTACCCTAAATGCGACACTAGGAGATTATTTACCTAAAAAATACCATACTAAATTTTTGGTACCCCATGTTAAAAAAAGGGTATCACTAGATAAATCTATCCCAGTAGATTTTTCAAGATAACATCTTGGTATGTTCAGTTCATCACTATCAACAGTGTTGGCTAGGACCAAATACATTATTTTGTACACCATTTTTAGTCTCTGACTGAATAGTATGTGTATTTGATATTACCCAGTAACAATGGTACTAGCTTGCATTTGGTCTAATAAGTAATTTCTGATAAAACTCACATAAATCCATTAAAAAAATAGGATTAAAACATCTTTTGAAGAATTTGAGGGTCAAACTCATATTTATTTGCCCAAAAGGCATTTATTGTGTGAAACACACTACTGTTGTTAGATGATCATTTGGATGATATTTCATACTTAAAATTTAGTAATAAAACCATTATATAACCATTTGGTCAGCATGTTGCAGTTTTTGTTTCATCCAGTACATGTAGCTGTCAACAATCTTGATAAGTGTTTCCAAAAATACAGAAAGTAATCTTACATGGAATACCAAAGTATTTTCTATCTTAAAGCTCTAATTCTTGTAGCACTATTCAAAACACTTCAGTCCTGGATATACCATATAAAAAATTACCCAAATCAATTGGACCAAAACAGAATGAACAATTAGGGAAATTTAATAGATTATGAGTTGATTCATTTTTTTGATATTTCATAATTTCTTTGGAAAAAACTTGCAAAAGTAAGACTATACTCATTATGTACCTCATGAATAGCAAATTCCTTGTGAGTTTGACTTGATAAAATCATGAGCATTTACCTGCATTGTAAATTATTTGAAGTCAGAGAACAGAGAACATCTAGAAGATACAAGCAATAAAACTAATATTTCAGTATAAAATTTCATCCAAAATCAAAATCTATGCCTTTTTAATGAGGAACAAATTCGGTCCCATGTGCTTGCACATGGGACCGCTCTCTTAAACATTTCTAGAAGTTCCTTCTTTTTGTGCAATCTAAGCTTTTGTTCTCTTTTGTTTTTTTGGCTTGTTGGTGCATCATTAATATAATGATAAATTTTTTACAGTCTCACAATTGAAAGTTAAAATTGATTATTAGAATAAATAATGCATAAAAATTTGCTTCTGATCTCTCCAACTTTAACATAAAAAGAATAAGTTTTGTACATAAGTAAGATGAATAATGAATCTTTAAAAAATGACCTCCTTTAGAAAAATTAATATTTTGTGTGTCAAAAGCAGAAAGTCTAATAGATTTCATAATGAGTGTTAACATAAAATCATAAACATTACACAGTCTCAAAAACATAGTTAGTGAAGTCAATTCAATCAATGAAACATTTCACATTAAAAGCACACATGTTTATTGTTAATTTTGTTAAAAAAAATAAAAAAAAACATAAAATTTTAATTTTCTAGCAATGATTTTGGAATATTAGTTTTTCTTTATTTTTGTAACTACTACAATATATTCATTACCTAACAAAAATAATAAATATTTCATCAGTCATAGGCTTGTTTGATTAACAACAGATGTTTTTTTACATACCATTTATGTAAGTAAAATTAATGAGAAAAGTCTGCAAAATGTACCTAATTTAAAAATACCAGTAGCAGTTTCAAAACCAAAATGCATTGAATTTATGATGATGATGCACTGCAATACTTTATACATACATGTTGAAATTCAGTAACAATATAGGCATATTATTTGTTTATGTGTATCATGAAAAAGACTACTATACTTAATACTTGAGTCATGGCAATACAAAACCTGTGACTTCAAACTCTGACCCCCAAAATGGTCCAATTGGCAAAAATTATCTTAAAAACCTATTTTTCTATTTTCATTGGTACTATTAGAGATGGTAATGGATAAGTAGAAGCTTTTTTGTAATTATGGTATTAGCAAAAAAATCTGTTTGGTAATGGGATTGAACTTTAATTTTTGCAAAATTATTATTTAACAACAGTACCTAGTCCTGCCAGCATTTCAACATCAATAGAATCAGATAAGTGAAGTTTGCAGCTTTAGATTTGATGGTTGATGACCAGACAAACATGAACATGAATCCAAAAAATTTGTGCATGAGAATAGATAAAATATTTTTTTCTGACATATGCCATCATTGCAATGCAGTCATTCTATCATCTCTTTCAATGCCATAAGGTATTTCCACCATACATGTGGAAACTCAAGAATGGCATTCATGTTGATTGTCACTTGGCTTTCATGCCCCTCATTGACTTCCACACCCAATGTGCTTCCAAATTTTTGATTGAACAACATTGACAAGTTTGGATGTTTGAATTTGATTTTGGAACAAAATTAAATTTAAATAATTTCCTATTGTTGGTGGGATTGAATTATCGCCATTGTATTTTTTTAGAGATTTTGGGTAGGTGTAGATAGGTATAGCACTGTTGTATAGGTAGAATTATATTATGGTACAGTACATATACTACATATTTTTTATACAACACAAACATTATTAGGCTGTGTGTATTAGCCAATATACACACAGCATGATACCATCTTCTTGAGTCTCCATTGTTGATGGTGGGCTTATTTTGGCTGTGTGGGAGTTGTTGTATAAAAAATAATAACAAGTATCCTAACAAAATAATACCAACAGTAATATAAATGTACTATACATTTCCTGTGGAAAGCATTTGTCCAAATTTTTGCTTCCACCTATGCAATTTTTTTCAAAAAAATTATTGAGGCTCATGCACGTGCATGTAGGAGACAAACGGATAATGCCCATGGGTCAATTCTAATGCCCATATGTATTTTCTATGCTCTAAATCTTGTAAAGTACTTCGGTAGAAAATCATTACCAATACAATCGTTCACATACGGACATTTTCAACAAAAAATCTACAACAGGTAGAATGATTTTTTTGAAACATGCCATTTTCTACACAAAGACAAATGCTTTCTTTACAAAATGTACATTGTATTGTATATCGTACCATATATTATAAGTAGTAGATAGGTAGGGTATTATATATTGTATTTCACTTTAGTTGTTTCTCAGAGTTTTTTTCTATTTGAATATACTATAGGTAGAAATATAGTATAGTGTATAATTAGGTCTGAGACCTATTTGTATACATAGTAAAAAAAATGATTCATAGACCTAGTTTCAGACCTACTATTACAAAAATAGGTCCAAGACCTAGTTAAGTAGGTCCCAGACCTGTAGGTCCCAAAAAACACTTCCATAAGTACTGATTTACATTGTAATATATCATACTTCATTTTCATCATCAACAGTTTTTTCATTGCAGATAATTTTTTGAAACTCCTTTCTTTTGAGATTGTGCTCTTCATTTGACCATGATGTTTTATTCCTGACCTGAAATCATACAATATTAGTACCCATGGCTTAGTTCTCCAGCTATGAAACACTCTTTCCATTTGGTTGAATCTCAATATGTCTATTTTAAATCCATCTATATGTGCCCCTTTTTTGGTCATTGGTAAAGACAATATAAGCCCAAGATTAATAATAATTATTTACTTGCCCTTCATCATATACTTTATCTTCAGATTGGAATATTGTCAAATAATAACATTAAAATTAAAATTTGTCAGCTTTTTTACTTTTTAATATCAGCTTCAGAACTTGATATTTATCCTGTCAGGGGGCAATTTGAAAGAGTTTGAGGGTACATTGTATTGTACTTAAATGTCAGTGATGGGAAGCATGCATTTAAATATCTTTTCCAAACCTATTTTTTTGCTTCTGTTCTTATTGGATTGTCAAAGGCAATATTGGTATCTTTATTTGGATATCTTCAATAGCTCTAACAAGAGAGCAATTATTTTTCTGTTTGCCACAAGCACTACAATCTTACATCTAATTAGAAAAGGTGTTGAAAATGTTTGGATGGAATAATTGTGAGCTTCAAAATAGAGATTAATTTTGAAAGGGAAAAGTAATTTAAAAACCCTTTTTGGCTTGAGCTTCCCTCTGGGAAGCTAGAGTAAATACTACCTCCAATCCTGGAGGACTACCT
>JALLOT010001416.1:0-12526 GCA_036939595.1 Thalassiosira livingstoniorum | reverse complement strand
CTATTAAAAAAATGTGCTGTATCAAATTTGTAACACTATCTGTATAACTAGTCACAGTAAAGAAAATGATGAATATTTTGTTCAACATGCATTTTTTTGGAGTTGTGATAGTTAATCAACTTTAAAATTGTTTTTGATTTTGATTTTGATTTTGATTTTGATAAGAACAGAGTACTTCATGCTAGAAGGTGTGATTATCGTTTTATCAATGATATGTTTCTTTGGTGCTATCTGTAGTCCATACCTTCAAAAATTAGAGAACTCATACCAGTTAAAAGTTGTTACCAATGATTTTTTCTGGTGAGAATACAGTTAGAACAATTAATAGTTCTAAGAGGACTCTTGTACTGCATTTGTGATCACTTTGTCAATTTTTATGATTTGTGATCCAAGTGCTTTTACAGCAAGATCATTTAGTATGATTTGGGGTAATAGCTAAAAACATGAGAACACTTCACAAATTGTCACAAAAATGAGAACATGTTGAAAATCAGAATTGGAGAACCATAATATATAGGCCTTAACAATAATGCTGGGGGAAAATAAATCATTGTTGGAACATTAAGGGGTAGATCCATTGTTACACATGGTCATTGGTGCACACATTACTTTTTCAAATATGTATGGTAATAGTAAATAACATGGTTGTAAGATTTTCAGTATTTTTACAAAGCAACCCGCCCCATAACCAGCCACAGATATAGATAATTCAAATAAAATTGATTTTTTACACATTGTCCCAAAAGAACATGGTATCATTCAAACCTTAATAGCTTGCATAATCAATGCATTATAATGCATCATGTTATCTCTTGTAAATATTATCATTTTTATTCATACAATCCATCCACATCAGAAATCCTTTCAAAAATCAATGCTACTCTTTTGACCCAAAATATATGTAAATACTTGGATTTAGTTCACTTACTCTAAGAATGAATTGATAAAATGCTGTCTTTAAAAAGTAAAAACAAACCAATATTTGAAACATACAAAGAAACATAAAAAGCAACCTACGAAGTAACCAACAAAGCAAACTACAATATAACACACAGAGAAACCTACAATTAATCTACAAACTAACAAGTAAAGTAACATGTAAAGCGACCAACTAGGTAAATGCAAGTAATCCTACAAAACAACTTAAAAATATCCTACAAAACAACTTAAAAATATCCTACAAAGCAAGGCAAACAAAGGAACATAGAGGAACCTTCAGAAAACTACACAACATCCCAAACCGTGGCAAAACTAAACAAATTGATTTTTATGTCAGGAACATAGCATCTATCAATGTGTGATTGTATTCCGGATTTTTTCTTTCTATTATTATCATAATAGAGAAAGTCCTCATTTGTTCCTTTGAGATTTGAAGTTATTGGCATGTTGTTTTTTGTGACTGATTATATTAAGGGGGACACAAAACCAACTCTAGTTTTGAAAAACTTAATCTGACTCATTTTCTCCTTAAATCCAAACAATGTGTTGGTAACAATGATTAGCATGACAAGCCAGTATTTCCATCTAAATGATAGCATTGACTCCATTAAACTGCAATGATACCTTGTTGAATGTTGAAGAAAATGATGCAAGAAACATAACCCAAGTTCCATCAGAAAAAAGTTTGTGATGAAATATAGAAATTTCAGGCTCCAAAACCCTGGCAAAGAAATCTAAGTATTTTAACTCATTTCCAAAAACTTCTCTAGAAGAACTTTCGATAATAAATATTCATGCTACATGATGCACAATAATCAATCATACTAACATTTGGTGTCTGTATCTAAAGATTACTAAAGAAGACAAATATTCCCTCTCCATACCTAAAACTGAGATTAATTATTTCCCAGTGCCTTAAGCAATAAAAACCAAAACATATATGTTACGTTAGTTTTGAAAATGTGTCAAAATGATCAATAAAATACAGGGATGCAAAAATATGACCTGGTTCATATATTCAAAAATGTGTAAGATTGAATTTACCAGTTTACCATGTATCCTCTTTTGGTATATTCATTTTAGGATTGATATTCCTGGGAAATACCCAGTAAACTTGAAAGTAAAAAAGCAATCATTTTGGTGATGTCATATATTGGTAAATGATAAATAGGGTAAACAATTGAAAATGAGTTTAAAACCAAAAACCAGGAAAGTGAGTTTTGTTTTTGCTGGCGTAAGATACTGATCATCAACCAATGACAAATGAAGTTTGTGTGCCTGGTCTGTTAACTGTAATTTATGTAATTCAAATCAATATGTTGCTGAAATATAACATGATCAAGATAAAAAATGTGATTTTGCTAAACATGATAAAGGTTAAGCTTCATAAAATACTGTGTGATCTGTCTTGGTAAATAGTTGGAGTAAATCTGTGTTTTCTTCCAATAAAGGATTCTCCATAATATGTTTCACAACCCAAAAATGATTTTTTCCTGGAAAAACCCATACACCTGATGTGATTTACTGATATTCAGTTCTAGAAAAATCTTTCAAAAAATGTCTTAGTTAACTCTTGAATG
Organism: Thalassiosira livingstoniorum; assembly: GCA_036939595.1. NCBI lineage: Eukaryota > Bacillariophyta > Thalassiosirophyceae > Thalassiosirales > Thalassiosiraceae > Thalassiosira > Thalassiosira livingstoniorum. The sequence continues at coordinate 10,007 of JALLOT010001416.1, read as the reverse complement.
TCAATACCTAGAGACAAATACCATTAAAAATATGTGTTGATTTGAAGTGAACTTATGCCAAGATTATCAACTGCATTGAAATATTTGAGCTATATTCAAATTGCATCAGTGTTGATATACAGCTGGTCATTGTCAAGAATTTCCTGGATGTTTTGTCTAGTAACATGAAGGTTTAACCTTTTCTTGAGTTATGATAGTTTATCAACCTTGTATTTGTTTTTGACTATGAAGAGAGTATTCAAAAGTAGAAGTTGTGATTGTCAGGTTATCAATAATATGTTTCTTTGGTGCTGTCTGTACCTTCAAATAGGGGATTTTACCAAATGAAAGTCACTACCAATTAAATTTTGTCAGTGAGAGTACAGTTAGAGCTAGTAATAATAGTAATACCAGTTTTTGTTATATTTGGCACCACTTTGTCATTTTTTTATTTGTGATGTGAGTGATCTTTTACAGTAACAGTATTTAGTATGATTTGTAGAAAAGATTAAAAACATGAGAATAACTCACAAACACAAAATACCATGACATGAGAGCCCATTCAAAATCAAAATTTGATTGTTTATGAATTGTATAAGGTGTAGATGAAACCATAGTGCAGAGTTTGCTAAGAATGCTAGGACAAATAATGAATATAAAGTTGAAATGTTAGGATGTTAGATCCATCGTTACATATTATGACTGTTAGTACATATACTATTAGGAGCTCCAATATGTATGGTAATATCAAATGACCATGTTTTTAACATTTTCAGAATGTCAACAACACAACCTACCACACAACCAGCCACAGATTTCTAATTATAATTCAAATAAACATTGATTTTTTAGACATATTGTACCAAAAGAAAATGATGTCATTTGAGTTCTTAAAAAGCTTACATAAATGATACAATGTGATGAATTATGTCATCTATTGTAAAGGTTGTTATATTCATTCATACAATTTATTAGAAAGTTCTTGAAAAAACAATATTGCTTTATTGACCAAATCTTTATGTAAATACAAGACTAACACTAAAATATTCATGATTGGATTTATTTCACCTACTCTGAGAGTTAATGAACAAGATGTTGTCATCAAAAGGCAAAACTTATCAAAAGGCAAAACTTAATCAATCACTAATGAGAAGGAGCTTGTGTGAAAAAATTGAATCCATGTCTCATCTAACAGTTCTGTAAACAAATGATAAAATTTTGACATATACACATTAATACATTATTCTTTTTCATCATGAATTTCTGAGCATTCACTCTCATATGGAAACACCTGATTTCATGCCATTGCTATTAACTAATGACTAATGCTATGTACCATATATCAATTGACAAATGACCCAGATTTCAGTACAATAACACAAGAAAAACAAACCACCAGGATGCGTAGACTTTGACTTTGGTCATTCAATTTTTCATGCTTTGTGTTGAATTTCACTAAAGTTAAAATAGAGGGTGATCACCATCATCAAATATGACCTTTTAAGTAAATTGATGGTAATAGGAAAAATAATTAAGAACAGAAAAAGACAAGAACAAGCTACTTGTATCATAATAAAAGAACCCTGGCTGGTATTTTTTGTTGTTCACAAAAGTTTTGGTTGTTTTTTTGCCTAATTTCAAATTATTACAACTCACAATCAACTGTTAGGTCAATTAAACAGTATCACATTGAAATCATAACAAAATATAAACAACATGACCAATTTATTGAAAAAATGAGTAAAATAAAAAAACAGAATGACCATTCTCCTTTTCCAAATTATTTGTAACAGTTTCCACACTAGGCAGATTGGATTTAAGGAAAATAGTGTCCTTATCAGAATATGAACCAAAACACTACATGCAATAATTCATTATTGACAACCAATTATTTATATCGAAACATTTTTCTGCGGATATCTTTTGGTTGCAATTTACCCCTGACCAACTGTAATATCTAATACATGGTAAACTTGTTTATGTGTTTGGAAATATTCCAGGATAAAATGCTTATGAGAAGGGAAAAAGAACATAATGCCCATGATCTTTTTTAAGATATGAAGCCTGTTTTCTGTTGAACACCTAATGCTTGTAGCCTCATGGCCACAGTAACAACTTTGAGAAGAGAAATGAATTCATTGCATTCTTGCACTATTTCTTATACTGCATTGGTAATGGATAATCTAATCAAACTCAAATGTGGTTGTACAATGGGGCATAGCAATAAAATATTCTCACATGTGGAACACATTTCAACTGCAAAATCCTTTACTACAATGATTACTTCAAGCCACATCCTTCTAACCTAACACATTTTATTTTCTAAGCATCTGATTTTGGTCTTGATGTATTCATTTTTATAAATATTAAACATGTAAGCAAACAACAATACTTGATGCTTGAATGTAAATGGGATATACATGATGTATCCATGCTTCAAAATTAAATATTGATGCATTTAAATATTTATCTTTTATTTTGGCATCATTGTGTTGCTAGTTTTCATTGTTACTGTCATCCATGGTATTGAGGTGCATCAAAATTATGTATTAACTTATGGTACTTTAAAAAGAAATAACAGTCCATCAGATTCAATGTCATTTTTAGTACAGAAAACTTTATGTTGTTACTTATTTATTGTTTTAATTAAAAATAGAGTGTTAGTGTGATGGTCACTCAATCCAAATAATACTTCCACTATTTTCTGCTAGAATATTTTGGAATTCCCTCATATAAAAAATCTAACTCAGATAAAAATGTTTGTGGTCCAAACAGTATTGGTAGGAGTAGGCCATGGCAGGTTTTTGACTCTGCTCTTGTCCAAACCTGACTCTCCTGTTAGTTTCTTTCTTTTTACCTAATAATTATCCCTCCTTTAATTTTATTTTCCATTGTAATATTTTGTATTTGTGATTATTGATATAAAATATTTAGCTTGTTTAGCAAATGAAAATCATGCAATTATTGCATTTTTTTGCCAGGTAAAAAAGGTTAAACTCAGAAGCGGTACTTGTGCTAGATTGTACAGAGCTGCTATTGTAATTTACTCAAATACCTTTTTCATTACAGCCTTGCTAACAATGTTTGTACCTTGCTGCACTCATACACATTAACATTCCAATGGATTCCAGTGATATACCCTATGCAGAATCCTCAACTAAAAATTTGGAGGCAATAAAATCATTCAATTTGTTAAATCAACATGTTCACATTAAAATGCAAAGAAAATTCAATAATGGGTCATAATTTTTAAATATTACATGTAATCATTTCAAATTCAAGGGGCTCCATTGCTTAGGGCAAGGTTTACAAAGGGTATAAAACAAGCATCATATTTTGATCTCATTGTCTCCATTTACTTTTTTACCAGTTTTTCAAATTGTAAGATTCCATAGTGCATGGTTGTAACTCCTGCAAGGATTACCATAATTTGGCTAAATTGAATTTACCCCAAATGCATTGGTACTGAACAGACACAAAGACAAATACAAATAAGAATTACCCGAAAGACATTTGACCCTCTGATCAAAATTAACACTGGAAGTCAAACATTCAAAACCTAACCAGCATTCAATGAGTGACATTATTAATCAACTCCCATTGGTGTTTGACACAGTTTGACATTATACATTATAGAATAGGAGAAATTGAAAGTGATGAACAATGGCCATTTTTCCAGCATGTACTATGTGATGGATATAACCACTTTTCCACCTATTCGGACTGTTATCCATTTCAAATTTGAAATGACTGTGTGAAGAGACAACATATTAAGTTGTGAAACTATTGAATGGTAAAGTAATACACTTACCAGTTTGACATTGATATTTACAACATACACCCATAGGACATCTTGAAGTGAATTTCTGTTCCATGATCACATGGTACTTTCAGACCAACAAATAAGGAATTCCTGTTCTTGTTTTTTTCACAACAGAAACTAAGATAATAATGACATGTATGTTTTTCAATTAAGGAATATTTGACTCATTTCCGAGACAATGTTTTTGAATTCTTTAATTTGATGGGTTTGGTTTTACCTGCACTACAAATCGTTGTAGCATCTACAATGAAAATTACTCTCTTTCATAATAATCATTACCAAAGAACCCCAAAACTCACTAACTGGACACTCCAGAGACCTTGAAGTGAATGTCTATACCGTGTTCTATGACTATGATCACTTTGGCTTTCAGACCAACAAGCAGACAATTCTTGTTGTTTCCTAACATAGAAACTAAGACTGATGATGACATGTATGCTTTTAATTGAAGGACTATTTGAATCATTTTTGAGAAAATGTTTTTGAATTATTTAACTTGATGGACAGTTGGTGGACATGATTTTACTAGCACTAAACAAGACACAAGACCACACATCATCACCATATCATCTACTACAAGAAAAATTGCACCCTTCCATTAATTTCAATTATCTTTGAAGAACCCCAAAATCAATGTGGTCCATATCTACCCAAACATTTCATTGGGATCTCATTATCTCGCTCATCTCACTCTCCCCAAGCCTCAAGCCACCAACACCGCTTTGGGACACCGTCCTCCCTCATCCCTACCTCATCCGAAACTTGTCATCTCTACGAACTACGAACCCAAGCGGACCTCTTCCAAGCCACAACCTGCCACAACCTGCCACAACCTGCCACAACCCGCCACAACCCGCCACCCTGCTGCCACAACCCTCCACTGTCCAGTCGGGTTTTTCCTACTAGAATTAAATCTAGAGGTTTTTTGCCCAAGACTGAACCGAGTTAAAACCCAATTAAGTCTTGGAGCAAATGGCGAGGATTAACTCCCGCCAAGCGATAGAATAAGTCCCACGAGGACATAGCGATACTAGATCGCTCCAAATTAAGTCTTGGATCTAGCGATCCAATTAATTATTTTAAGCTCACAATTTCATTTACTGAAAATCACAAAAGCTATTTTACAACAGAAAGACTACTGGACATCCACCAACGAATCGCCTCTATCTGCCTCTATCAGCGCACTGCGAGAGACTTTCACGATCATTCACGATCTATCACGATCTATCACGATCATTCACGATGGACGACGTTGACGCGGACAACGAGCGGCACCGACGGGAAGAGCAAGAGCGTCGTGCCAAGCGTAAGGTGCGTACGGGACGATGAGGGACGACTAGGGAAACAACGAGTATCAGTGGGCAGCAAGGGGTAGCAATGGGTAGCAAGGAGCAGTGATGGACAGCAGAGGGCAGCAATTGCCAATGGACGATCAATGGCGGCGATCACCATCCAAGATTTTGGTGTCGCAAGCTGGCTGCAGCTAATTTCTAATTGGAGTGAAATCTTTTTAACGTTGTTCGCTTTTTGGGTGGCAATTTCCAATCTGTGTTTGAAATGTTCGTCGGAATACGAAGAAACGAAGAATCTGCGGTCCTACATTCTCCCTAACGCTTGGTTTTTTTAGTTTTTTTAGCGTGCTGCTTCATTTATTTTTTCGATCTCTGCTTGCTTTATTGTTTTTGTTTCTTTGTTATTTTACTTTGTTTTCATTGATGACTTAACCCTAATTTTGCGAGATTCAAGTGTGGACCTGTGTGGACCTGTGTGGACCTGTGTGGACCTATTTTTCATTTTACCTGTTTGAGAGCCAAGTGCTCAAGTTAGGGGGTTTCTCTCTTCATGTCTGGGACTAGCTTGGGAGTTTGAGCGTGTCTGGGGGGTCTGGGGGATCTGGGTGTGGCTGGGGTGGTTGGGAGTGGCTGGAAGTCTGGATATCGAGAGAGAAGGAAACTAGGAATGGAATCGCATACATGGAAATGAGGAGTGTGTCAATAATAATAATCCATCGGCTACTTTCTCTTTTGGGGGTGGTAGTTTCTGCGGAAGTTGGAAGTGCGGGTGATAAATGAGGATAAATGAGGGGTCGATAAGGCAAGAGAGGGCTGCAAAAGTCGGAAGACGCTGAAGAAGACTGAAAAAGGCTGATGAAGGCCGAGTAAGGCGATGGAGGTGAGGGAGGGAGAGGGAGAGCAATGGAGGGCAAGGGAGGGGCTGTATAGCCAAGCACGAACCAAGTGGATTAGTTTGTGTCAGTTGGATGTATTATTTCTCAATTTTTGATGGCCTGGTCAAGTCCCCGTTTCGAACTGCAGATCTAGAGACCAAAGAGTGTTTTTTTGAGGTATCATCCGGATATCGTTTGGATGTAATTCTGCTCGTTTTATTAATGTTGGTTTCATCATTTTTAATGTGATTCATTTTGGGATTTAACGGGGAGTCATTCAATAACATTGGCACTAGTTGTGTTGGTTGTGCTAGTTGTGCTGGTAGCATCCATCGTCTCAATGGGTGTTGAATAAAAAGTGATCCAAAATGGATACCAACCTCCATGGCCATCGAAGGGGGAGAAACACGTTGCTTTTGTTCCAAGAGTCATTTCCGTGGCACCATTGCTAAATTGCAAATGCGATAGGACTCGAATGCGTGATTCGAGGTGAATGGAAGACCCAACCTTTGACAATTCGTGATAATTATGGGTCGGGAACAATGAGCAATACTTAATGTTTGAATGACTGCTGTATGAATGATGGATGAATTCTACAAAGAGCACTGAGTCTGATAGGGGGTGAAAGTAAGAGATATTGCGAGGTTCTGGTGGTAGTGTGTGGATGTGCTAATGTGCTGAAGATCAGGGAAGGGGGGAAGGGAGGGGGATGAACTATTCAGAAGCTAACGAGAGAAGAATGCTCGTCAAAGACCCATGCTGATGCAATTCTAGGACAATCAAAAATTTTCCTATTGTGTGTTTCGTTTCCTTATTCTTTGAGGAAACCTATTTGAATTTAGACATAAGCAGCATGGATACGAGGGTGATTGTCGTACTTTGTTGAAAGGAAGGAAGTTTTTTGGCCATTGATTTTGGCAATTTTTTTTTTGCGTGCTGCACAAAAATCGATTCTGGCGATGGATGCGTTCCCATATGCCATCTTGCACCCTGTTACTCATCCTGGCAGTGCTGAAAGAGGCTAGACAACGTACACGGTATATCGGTGGACTTGATAGAGTTGATTCAAATTTTATGAAGGCTTCTGACCTAGAAGAATGTGATTTGGATCCTAATCGCATCCTTTTAATGATGGATGTGGACACCTTTTTGAGCCGAGATTGGGATTGCCGAATTTACTGTTACATTGCCTCCATTCTTCATTCAACTTTTTACAACCGATGGAACCTTCTTTCTGAATATTTTTTCTGTCCTTGATTTTACGTTTGCCTTTATCAGAAGCTTTCTCTCACACCATAGACTATGAACTGCCCTCTCCATTTTCCATAGGCGGCCCGTGAATCCAAATCAGAATCACAAGCCGAAAAAGAACGCAAACGTCGAGAACACGCCCAACGAATCCTCGGACAACAAGCCCAGAAAAAGCACAAACCCGCTCCACCCTCCCGTCACGGCCGCACCGACGATCGTCACAGACACAAATCTAAATCGAAGGAAAGTGCCGGTACCTCTGACGATGGAGGATCCTCCCTCTTCCAATCCCTTTTCCAAACCCGCGCCGAAGGATTTTTAATCGATTTGAAATTTCGGAATGCTCCCCCGCGTCCTCCGGTGGGGCCGTGTTTTGTGGGTTTGGGGTTGGAGGGGGAGTTGAGGGAGTTGAGTGAGTTGGGGGGATTGAGTGGATTGAGTGGTTTGAGAGGGGGGGTTGAGAAGGGCAGGTGAGACGAAGACGTTGTTGTAAATTGTTTGATCTTGGTTTGCATGTTGATATAGTATCGTGGCTATTTTTCTTTTTTCAAATTAAAAAATGGTAGAACATCGATTTTTCTACCATGGAATTCTAATTAATTTTCCATGTCCAAACTCAATCGCGCCGTTCCTTTCCTACATTCCTTGTCTCAGAAGCGGACGAAGCGGTCGAAACTCCGTAGAGAAAAGCTACACCTGGAAACTCCACTGTGAAACTGACCTAGGCGTTCCCCTCGCCGTCTCCGCCCTCGATTACGAATGCTACACCGACCCCGACAAGGCCAATGACAAGGCCAACAAGGACAAAGACAAAGATATGAGTTCTGCCAGTGGCCCTCACGTTATTCCACCATTGCATCCCGACGATGAAGCCCTCATCCATTGGAAGGGAAGCAAAGGCGACACGGCCGCGGAACAATTGCAGCAGAAACGAGATCGGGCGCGGGCTGCGGCTCGATTGGCCATTGCTCAAGGAGCAGGTGCCCCCAAGCTCACTCACGGACGTGGCGACCTCGGAGCTTTAGGTGTGGGGGGAACTCCCTCTTCTACCTCGGCATTCAAGTTGAAAAAGAAGCACCATCTCCAATCCCGAATCTTGGATGAAAAAACTCCGCAATTCATGAAGAAGACAACCTACCTCACCAATGATGCCACATCCGTCCACCGCTTTACTTCATTGGCACACACGCAAGAAAAGAGAGCGAGGGATGTGGATCGTGCCATGGCGGAGACGAAGGTGAAGTATTCGGAGGGAGAGATGATTGAGAGGGGGTTTGTGGAGGGTGGACGATGGGAAATTATTACTGTGGGTGCGAGCAGTAGCAATGCTAGTGGCAACAAGAGGAGGAAGCATCCCACCAAAAAGAATGTGCATCCAGTATGGGATCTGCCTCTATTACCGGATGTCAATACGTGGGGTCACACGTATACGCATGTGGTGTTGGACAATCCTCCCAAGAGTGTGAAACAACAAAATGCAGCTGGTAAGGCTACTCCGACGAAGGATAAGGATAAGAAGTCGTCCAATAATTTAGTGACGGGACAACAGCTCCATGAGGCAATTGTGGCAGATGTCACACGGCAGACTCAAAATGATCGTATGGCATGCACTGTCTGGGTCCCCTCCACGGAAGACTCCACAGCAGTAACGGATTCTGACAGTGACAAACCGAAACCCAAAAAGGCGAAAACCGAAAAAGGATCCGCCTACCAAGCAGTCCAACGATATGATCTCGACGTAGTCCCCCTCCGTGATGCTACCGGTCCTCCCATCCACTACGTGCTTATGATTGACCCCACCAAGAATTATGTGGGGTATCATCCCGTGGGGAGTCGAGTGCAGCTTTCCACTGGACGACCAGTGGTGCTCAGCGATGATGGCCAAACTAAGAAAGTAGGGAACAAGAATGACGAGAGTGCAAAGATGGCAACGGATAGGGGGATAGTGACACGAAGGATGATGGAGTTGGATGAAAAGACGGATATGGAGAAGAGAATGGCAGAGGTGGATGTGGATTTGGCGGAAAAGTATGGATTGGTCGAGGAAGGTGGAGGAGGTGGAGGTGGAAAGAAGAAGAAAAAAGGAGGTAGTGGAAAAGGAAGTGGTGGCAGTGCAAATGAAGATAAACGAGAGAGTAGTTCATCGGGTCAGAAGAAGAGGACCATCAAGGATGATAGTGATGATGACGACGATGATGAAATGGAAGAAGATGCATTTTAAATATTATCATTTGAAATTGATTAGTGAATTTCATTATTTGACTGACACTACGTAGAAGAATGTGGGTGTCATGTGTCATGTCTGATGTAAAATTTACACATTTTAATTTTCCAAACTTGGAATAGATAATACTCCTACCTCCGATATTGCAAGTAAAATTTCAACCTTACTTCTGATTGATAGAGCACCTGATCCTTCATGCCCCTATAAGTAGTACTTACCCAGAGCAATCCAGAATTCGCTTTCACTACCAGGTACGGACATCTGGGTCATTCGTTATGAGCCAATTTTTGTTTTTGGTGACATCAAGGCTATCTTGGTGTGGAATTGGCGGGCAACTTTGTTAAGAGGAGGAAGATTGTTCCTCTATATTCCTTTGGGAGTTGCTTTTAGGATTCTCTGTAAGTTGCTTTGTAGGATTATTTGTGATTTAATTCAAATTTGTGAGTCAATTGTAGGTTACTTCATAGGTGCTGTGATAGACTTTGTATTTGTATGATATTGTGTAGGTTATTTTGTAGGTTGTTTTGTAGGTTACAGTGTAGGTTACTGTGTAGGTTAATTTC
>JALLOT010001415.1:0-15088 GCA_036939595.1 Thalassiosira livingstoniorum | reverse complement strand
TGATTTATTGATATCACTTTGACCAAAAAAATCAATACTGTTTCGTATATATGGTAGATTATCTCAGTTTTATGATACTGATATCTTGAATACTTATCTGATTTTTGAAATGGTCTTTCTCAATTTTGGCCAATTGTCAAAAACCTCATGAAGAATACCTTGTTTTTTACCATCAAAAAGTTAGTAAAATGAAAGATGTGGTTGGTTGAAACTATCTGAAAAGACATTGGTATGTGGATAGTTGAGTACTGGTAATATCATAGTTCAAGTTTGATGGGGTGCTTCACGGTAAAAAATATTCCTAAATTTGCTGAAATTTGGAGATGATTTTGTTTCATTACTGTGTGAGTCACAGCATATGGTACCTCAAGATAATAGCTGTTTTATTACAATGTGGGACACAGCCATGTAAAATTATGATTTCTTGAGCAAAACTCCCTAAAAATGTTTCTCAACCAAAATGAGGATTTTTAAATTGTTATTCTAATTTTATGCAGCCTTGGTGATAAATGTAATGTTGAAATAACTGGACAACTACATAGAATTATAGGGACCCCAATATGAGTTAACATATTGACACTCATCAAAACCATGTAATAAAACTTAGGCCAAGTAATTATTGCTGGTTATAAGATGTATAACATACCAGTTTTCTACGTGGGAATACATAGCATGCATCTAAATCTGGGAGCAAATATGGACCACTAACACGCTGTCCCATCCAATGTGGAGTTCCCAGAAGATTCTAACATTTTATGCCTCCCATTTCACCATGCACGTTGAAGTTTTCAAGTTCCTCCAAAAAAATGGATTTTGAATTTTGAAGCTTACCAACCCAACCCAAATGATCTCTTCAAACAATGGGATTTTTCAAAAAAGCCATTGGATGGCCCCTTTATTGCATTAGTTCCCTACTTACAATGGGACTTTGTCCTGTTGACAAATGCCCGCATACAGACAACTGTGTTTGTCAATGGATAATCGAAAGGCTTACCATCAACATCATTGTAGACATAGAGTTACCTCCGTTTTGGCACGCGGCAAAGGCAGTGCCATTGTCAACAATGATGGCAACATGCCTGAAGGTCGCCCGTGCCTAAACATGCATAGCTCTACATCTACAACAGCATTAACAGTAAGCCCCTTGACTATCCATTGACTAACTTGATCATCTGGATGGTGGTGTGCATCAAGGGGAAAAATCCCATTGTATGAAGGGAACAAACATAATAATTGTGTCGTCTGGTGGCATTTTTGAAAAATCCCATTGTCTGTTGATGCCGATGGCAATGCCATCTCAAATTTTGATTGTTTCTTTTTTTGGGGAGAACTTTCAAACTTCAATTTAAACCCACACGGTGAAATGGGAGGCATAGTAGGTGCTTTGTCATAGGAATCAGTATATTTCACACAAATATACGGTAGTGTCTGCCGCCGGAGAGTATACTTTGAACTACTGTTAAAATCTCACAGACACGACCTGTTAGTCCCCCTATTCATTCAATTCTCAAAAAAATGAATTCTCAACGGCCAATGGCATTGAATCTTTCCAGATCTTTCTCACAAAATTGTCACAGTCAGTCACAGTGAAAGAACGCCCTCGTCGTCAACGAAATCCAACAACGAAATCGAAAAAGAAATCAACAATGGGATCCGGAGAGCCTGTTGTAGTACAGGGAACTGCGGTCGCCAGTCCTTACGACCACAGCACTCAACAACAATCGCAGCAACCGTCTGGCGGAACGGGTAACGAAGCCTCCAAGGGGCAACCCCAGGTCGGTTACATTGACAGCAATGCTGCTAAATTTGAATCATAAAATCTTACTCAATATCAATCTTAATGTTGTTTTTTTCAATTTTTCAGGAAACAAAATGCCGCGATCCTATTTTCGCTCTTCTGGTGAGTATTGCTTACGTTGGTCTGAAGGATATTCAGCTTCTCGTGACATTTTCACCGTTGAGTTCTATCCTGACAATTAATTCTGGCCGATGTTATTTCCACAGCTTTATGGCAACCTAGCTGCCATCATCGCCGTTGTTGGTGCATATGGTGCTAGTGCATTCACTGAGTACATTGATGATACAACTGATGGCTACAACTACAGTGGTTTCATTTACACAACATTCATTTGTGGAGCAATTTCAGTTATTTTATCTGGCGGCAGTCTCCCAATATTGATGTGTATTCCTAATCAATTGATCAAGATATCTCTACTTTTCATGGTCATCATGTCGGGAGTTACCATGGTCGTGTCTTTCATCTACGGAAATATCATTGGAGGAATCTTTGGAGTAATTTTCTTCCTTCTTTTTGTTTGCTATGCGAAAGCTGTTTGGTCCAGAATTCCCTTCGCGAGTATAAACTTGGTTACAGCAACCACTGCCATCAGAAAGAATTGTGGAATCATTTTTGCGGCGTACATGTTCATCGCCCTTGCATTCGGGTGGTCAATTCTTTGGGCAGTAGCTTTGATGGGAGTTTCAAACAGTGTTGTTGTTCAGTCAGATAACCCCTTGGGTAAGCGGCTCTCACTACTACTCTTTTGTTGCGAACGTAATTTGTTGAAAATTACTCACTGATTTTCCACGGCTTGCAAACTTTTACAGAGCCAAATAAGGTCAATTGGGGATACATCTTTCTATTGTTCTTGTCATATTTCTTTACTCATCAAGTGATCCAGAATAGTCTGCATGCAACAGTTGCTGGAGTAGTAGGCACTTGGTGGTTTAGTCCTGAGGATTCTGGATGCTGCTCCTCCGGTGTGATTGGCAGTCTCATTCGCACTTTGACAACTTCATTTGGATCAATTTGTTTCGGGTCTTTGCTCGTTGCAATTATCCAGGCGACAAGGGCATTGGCTGACTCAGCTAGGAATAATGACAACCAGATCTTAGTATGCATCGCCCAGTGCATTTTGTNCCTCCCTTGTCACAATTTACTTTCATCTGCACTATTGAGCTCCAATTTTCTTCAATCATATGGTAAGTTTAAGGAGAACGTCAAATTGTTGAGCTGTGGCGTGCTTCATCTAAATTCAGAATCCTTTTTTCTTGTACAGAATGCTTGAGTATTTCAACAAATGGGTACGTGCTTTTTGGGTCCCGACGCTGATATTGCTCGGACGGTAGAATTTCTCATGTTTTCTTTACTTGTTTAGGCATTTGTTTATGTCGGTCTCTATGGGTACAGCTACTTGGAAGCTGGAAAGCAGGTCTTCACTTTGTTCAGAGATCGCGGCTGGGAAGCTATTATTGCTGATAATCTTATTAGCTATGGTGAGAGCCGCTTTTTGTGCCGATGGCAATATCTCGTGTATCTATAATCTAACCCAAGCAATCTTTTGAATCAATCATTTGAAGTATTCTTCTTCCTCAGTCTCGTGATTGGACTTCTCTGTGGGGCTTTTGGTCTCATACCTAGTCAAACTAATCCTGAGTGGTTCGAAGGCGTGCCATACGGCATTAATGTTGAAGCAACAAACTTCGCGTAAGCTCGTTATTGTATCTCAGTGCCCAATTACGTGCATTTAAGATTTTTCTTATTGACTGATGTGTCGTTTTTGAATAATTATCCTTTCAGGCTTGGATTTGTCGTTGGATTGGTTCTTACAAGGTAAGATTCTTCATGTAGTTTCGTGTCTGAAGTTCTTTGTTGATACATATTCTCCATTGAAAATTTTCGCCATTTTCATTTGTTCGATCTCGCAGCATCATGATGAGTACAATTGCAAGTGCAGTAAACGCTGTTATCGTTTGTTTCGCCGAGGGACCTGCTGAATTCGAACAAAACCACCCTGAACTGAGCGCCAAGATGAGAGAGACTTGGCTTTCGTTTTATCCCAATTGTGGCGTCTAGTTTGTCGTTTCGTAACGTGAAATGCGTAAATGTGACGTGATAGGATTGCATCCAGTCATTGACAAAGGTTGTTTAGTGTTGGTTGTTGTTGGATAGTTTTTGACGATTTAGATTCTATTGAGATAGATCTTGTTACTTAGAATTGGGAATGTCAATAAATATGTTTGTTGTGAAAGCTCTGAAGGTTCTTAGTTTGTTAAATAATCATAACCGAACGTAATAGGTGAACTGAAATCCTCAATCAAAGGGAAAAATTAAATTGTAATGTTTTATTGGGCACACTGCACAATTGTATCGTAAGACAACCCGCCGATTCGCTGCCCACCAATGTTTATTCGTTGAACTCCTTTTGAGTTGGAAGAAATGGCCAGCTATTTTCCTCACCACCAGCAACCAGCAAGTGTCAAGTAAATACCCAACAAGATAGAAAATAGAAAAATACCCTTCCAGATTCAATCATATTCATCGTCATCAACCACGATTTTTTGTCTCCTACACACAGGTGCATGCTGAGCTTCGTTTATTGCATCATTCAAAGCACTGTCATTTGCCCCATTGTCATTCGACAAATTATTCAGAATTTTGGGAGGCAGAGATTTTTCCTTTTCCTCGTTGTTTTTCTTTTTAGCATGTTCCTTTTTCTTTGTTTTCTTTCTCGCGATGGCATCGTAACAAGGTGCATTTTTTTCAGACAAGTTGTCGAGTACACCATCTAAAAATTCATATTTCGGTTGCTTTAAATGCTCCTTTATGTCATCCAAACTGACAAAATTGGAGGATTTTTCATCGTCGCCCGTCTCGATTGTATCATCCGATTCATGTTTTCGTTTTTGCGGCGAGATACTGCCACGAACAAGATCACTTACAAATAATGCAGAACATGCACCTATCGCCTCCAACAACATCACAAACTATGTTTAGCTTCGCTCTGCACTTTGCAACATGATGCCAACACACAAAATTCATGTCAGAAAATATATCTCACCAATGAGTTCCACAGCCTTGGATGACAATCGACCCACATCTTCATCTCGAAGTATTTGCGATTTAATTTTAGATTGAGTGAATACGCCTGAAAGGTCCACCAAAGACTCTGGATCCTCCTTTTTGCTCGAGCTCTGTTCGTTTTCCATGGTCGATGATCGTGCAATCAAGGTTGTCCAGTCCTTTTTACTCCTACCTAGTCCTGCCAGTTTATCAACCTCTATCCACGTTTCTGCAGACACGGAGCAATCTCTTTCCCAAACTTTCGGGGTTATCACGTTTCTTACTTAGGCGGCTCCTTGACTGATGCCATTGGATTTTAGTCGAGATCGGTTGGACGATGAACACTAAGTACTACAACCACGCACAAACGGTATGTCAAGACGCCGGAGAGAGGGACACTCCCATCTCCCATCACCTATCACTTACTCACAGTTGCATAGTATGGTGTTGGGTGTAGGGTTATAGGCCCTCTAGAGACGGCAGTGATATTTATGGCCAGTGAAGACAGAGACGGCGGATCTCTGACAATACTAACCTGCCTAGACTAGTAACATAATATTTTTCCTTATTATGTTGTGTCAGGTGTCGGGTGTCGTCGGTCACTTTCACGCTGTCGCCTCCTGTCCTCTCCTGTCGCCGGTCGCCATTGCCGACTGGCAATTTGGAAACTTCAACTGGAATTGTTGATCTTTGTTGATGCCTCTGGTAATAAGGTATAGTACAATACGAGTACCATACAATATGGTAGTACTTAAGAAGTAGGTAGGTAAGTCGGTAGTACATAGTACTTTTAATACTAGTAAGTACCTACTAGTACAATACCATAATTTTGGCGAGACGTTAGGTCTGTATTGAAAATAAAGTATTCCTCTGTAGCTATATATTATTATTTAAGTATGTAACTTTTAGTATATCTTTACGTATGTAAGTCCATTTGTACTGTTAGACTGGAACACATTCGCCAATCTTTCGCAATGACAGAAACTCACATAAGTATACACAACGAAACATCATTAACGTGCACCATCGTCATCTTCTAGGATCAACAACAATTTCTGTCATTTTTTCCGTTCCAGACCATTAATTGTCACCTTCCAAAATGGGCAAGGGGCCCAAAAAATCTCACGCCACAAACGGTGCCAATGGCCATGGCAACCCCAACACCAACGGCAGTCAAAAACCTCTCAACATATCCACCACAGCCGCAAACAAGGCAGCCACCACCGCCAAAAAATCCAAGAAAAAATCAGGCCAATTCTCCATACACTTGACGATAGGGTTCCTTCTCCTCACCCTCTCACTATCGATCCTCCTCGCCTTTTCCATCGGTTGGATTGCCCGCGTCGTACTCCTCTCCAATTTCGGATTGCTCTCCACCCCTTATCCCCGGGGAAAAGCGGCAAAGACGGGAAAACTCCCCACCAATGAGGATGAGAACCCCTTTTCCTCTTCCTCGTCCGCATTGGTCACCCTCCCTCTGGACGAGGACGGCAGCCGCGGCATGTCGGGAAAACACGTCCAACTCCCCTCTCCGAAAATCATTGCCGGGAAGGAAGTTCCGTACACCACCTACACGTCCAAGACATTTCATACCGCTGCGGCAACGACTAGTAATACGTTGCACATTGATCGGAGCAGCAGTTCGTTGACGACCAAAGCGAAGAAGGACGCGGGTTTGGTGGATTTTGGAACGGAGAGTCGAGACAGAGCAGACGGTGCAGACAGTTCCGATGCCGAATCGAAAAAGAGCAGTGAGGAAGATGCCAAAGGATGGGTTCCATGTCATGCCGATGGGTCGAAGGCATGTTCTCGTGGAAAGGGCGGTGTAACCACGGCATCCAATGCAAGCGACAATGACAGCAATGACAGCAATGACAGCAGCGAGAGCGAAGACGACGAACCCAGCAACGACTACAGCCACAACTCCGACGCCGACGGCCTCCACCTCCCCGCAGGCCAACACCTCCTCGTCGACATCAAAGATGTAGATTCCTCCTTCCTCAATTCCGAAGAACGCCTCGCCAAAGCCATGATTGAACTCATTGACGAGTCGAAATTGACCCTCTTGTCTTACCATTGCCACTCGTTGGTTCCTATTGGCGTTTCGTGCGTGGGAGTGTTGCTGGAAAGTCATATTTCGTTTCATACCTGGCCGTTGGAGGGGGTGATTACTTTGGATTTGTTCACTTGTGGTGGGAATCCTTTGATTCCGGTATTGCCCAGTATTGAACGTTTGTTTGCCGTTCCTCGCGTGAGTGAGGGAGGTGACGAAGGTGATGGAGGTGATGCGAGTGATGTGAGTGATGCAGAGCCACCAGCATTGCTTTGGGCGCACAAACTCCGCGGATTCCGCGAGGGATTTGCACCCAATTACAAACGTGAATCCAACCATCTCGAAAATGACCTGGGGCAATACATTCTGGGGAAATTGGACTTTGACATCAAACGTCCCATTCTCTCCACCAAAACGGACTTTCAAACGGTGGACATTTACGAATTGATCTATCCCCGGTTCCGCGATGTAGTTTCGTATCACAAATCGCTGTCCGGGGATGGGTCATACGAAGCCCAACATCCGGAGTTGTTTGCTCCCGACAAAGTGTTCTTGTTGGATGGAACTATGCAGAGCAGTTTGTACGGCGATGCGGCGTATCATGAGTCGATTGCGCATCCGGTCATGTTGACACATCCGAATCCGAAACGGGTGGCGATTATTGGAGGTGGGGAGGGAGCGACATTGAGGGAGATTTTGAAGCATGATTCGGTGGAGGAGGTGGTTATGATTGAGATTGATGAGGAGGTAGTGACGATTTCGAGAGATTATTTGAGGGAGTGGTGCGATTGTTCGGATATTGTGGGGAGTGCGGATTGGTGCTTGGAGGATGAGAGGGTGGAGGCTAGGTATGAGGATGCGATTCAGTATTTTAAGGATCATTTTGGGAAGGGAGTGGGGAGTGAGGCTCCGTATGATGTCATTATTATGGATGCGCTGGATCCCAATATTGATATTGATTTTGCAATGGATTTGTACAATAGTGAGGCATTTGTGAAATCGTTGTATAATGGATTGACTGAGTCGGGAATCTTGGCGGTGCAGGTGGGAGAGACTCCTGCTCTTTCGTACCCTGCGGATGAGATGGGTCCTTTTTTGAATCGGGCGTTGATGACTCATCATTTGGAGCAGGTTGGGTTTCGATCTATGCATGCGTTTGAAGAGGTGAGGATCATTGCTGACTCTATCCGTATTTCTTTTGCGGCAGAAAAAAAATTATACTCATCATCTTACCCATTGTCTTGTTCGCACCTCTTCTCAGAGCCATTCTGGATTCACATGGCCTTGGAGCACTCTCGTCGCTTTCAAAGACTATCAATCAAGAACCAACTGGTATCGAAATCCAACAGAGATTGATATTGAAATACGTAAACGAATGCGACCAACAAAGTCAGGGGCATCCCCATTGCGGTACTACGATGGCGCAACCCACTTTGGTTACCAATCACCCCCAAAACCATTCGAGACAGTTTACTGTCGAGCGTTGGTCACCCCTGAGGAATGCAACAAGTACAGAGGATTTTCGCCGAGCGAAATCAATGTGCCAGGTTCACAACTTGAGTTGAAAATGGCTGCGGGAGGTGAAGCGAAAGAGGTAGTTGGTGTTATTTCCCGTGCTGATATTTCCAAAAATTCTGTCATTGCGTTGGATCAGCGGGTGCAAAGTCTTGTTGTCTATCCGAAGACATTGGCCGTGGTCAAAAGCATTGCGTCTAAGAAGGTTGGGGGCAGTGTGAGCGTGACATCATCAGCGAATAAGCTGGTTCAATACATGGAAAAATATGGTATTTGTGAGAGCAACGTCTTGGTGAGTATTTCAGAATTTCATTCGCTATGCCTGAAAACTTTTTTCCTTTGTGTGAAGTCTCAATCAAAACTTTTTCAATTTTAATCCAAAGGGGGGAATGCATTGCTTTGCTGATGTGGGGATCAGGAGCCTTTCAAAGAGTGCCAATGATGATACCTCCAATCTTGGTTATCACTCTCTCTCGGAAAATAATAAAGCTTTAGTTTACAGTCCCGTTGTTGATAGGCATTTGCGTCAGTTATTGGTGCCTTCCAAATTTGCTTTGACTGACATTCCGGCAGGAGAGGAAATTATCAAAGGTTTTTCTGCTGGGAGATAATGAAGCGGCATGCCCTGACACAAAAATAGGTATTTGGATAGCGTGTGTTCTTACTTGATGTTGAAGGTCCAAGAGTTTGGAACAATGGGATAATTCAAGTATTCATAGTTCATGTGATTAAACAAGGTGAAATCTTAACACTATAATAGCAATCAATTGACTCTATGTAGTCCCTACACTTACAATAACAAACGTTTATCTGATGCAACTTGTTTGGAAAGTGAGCAATACACACGAGACTATTGGCACTGCCATTGCCCCAAATGCCTGTAGTATGACTTCTATTTACATCATGGTTCGATTTTTGCAGCCCTGACAATTGATACACCAAAACAAATGTTACGTCAGTTGTTTTCATGTTGACTGGGGATCAGACATATTACAAGCCTTTGTGTTTAGAACCATTTTTTACTCTGTGCCATTTTAGTATTGTGCCTCGCTGGTGCATTTGCAGCAAGTGCAAGACTCTCATTCTTATGGAGAATTCATACTGAACTCATGGACGGCAAAGTTGTGAAACCAATACTTCATGAATACTTTTGCTGAGGAAGTTTCTTTCAAAATTGGTCAATTGTTCGATTCACTTGAAATTCGTAAGACTTCTTTAACCTTAAAAAAATCCAAAAATAAGAAAGGATATGAATAGTAGCTCCTCCTCATATCTCAAAACACCCGAGTTGCAATCATGTCCGAGCTTATGAAGGTTGTGTGCCATGATCATGTGCCTGTTGTTTTCACATTGTATGATGGGTTTAAGTTTTCTCCTGCTGATCAAAAATTTGAGCTAAATTATTTATAATTGAACTTAAAGACACAAAAATGTTTTGTTTATGTCCCCAAAATTCTTTCATGGATAGAATTTGATATCTAATGAATGAGGCATATTCGAATTTTTGTTTCCTGAAAATGGAGGCTCCATTTCCTAGCAGTGCACTCAACAACAAATTAGAACAAAAACAATACCAATTAGTTTACCACAGTGGATTTTTTTGAGATACAGATCTCAGACAAACTCAAACAATTTTTTTAAGATCTCATGAAGATTAGGTAAAACAAAAATCTTTGAAAATGCTAAATTTTTTCCAGAATAGTATCATCAAGTATTATTATGTGAAAAAGTTGTGGCCGTGCAGCTCAAGCTAAGTGGAGACTAGTTTGATATGTTGGTAGCAAAATGATAATAATTGTTTGACCCAGTGTTAACTCTTGTCATATGGATGAACTAAATTACACTGGGTTGAAGAACAGTTCGTAACAGTGCTGTATCTATTTACTAAAACTTGAAATTTCTGTTCTGACTATTTTCCCTTAATTTGACTATTTTTATGAATTGTATCACAATGATTTCAATAAGGTTGCATAATATTTCTGGTTATGCACTAATTTAATTCAATAGAATTTAAATCAAATAATGTGATTTTTGAATCAGGCGTTGAACAAAAGTACAATTCAAGTTTTTCATCATTTTGTATCTGCCCAAAATTTCACAAGCAAAGAATCATTCAGAGATGATCTAGTCATGTTTCATTTTTGTTACAAATGCATTTAATACCAGAACATGTAGACAAGGACTCAATCTCTCAGTATTGTTTTTCTTGATGTATAATTAGGAAAAGTCAGTATCAAGATAACATCAGATATTTGTGTCCAAAATCAATGAATCAGGAGCTCACTTGGTATCCTGGAAGAGGATAAGTAATGGAGAACAACACTTAAGAGAACAAAAGAAACCTAAAGAAGGTACACAATGAAAGAATCAATTGAAATAAATCAGAATAATCAGATATAAACTTAAAAAAAATATTTACTCTCAGGTTGATCTCTGTGTCACAGAAAAGTTAAATGTATCAAGTAGTAGAATTTCATTATTTTTATTGATATCATATGAGAACCCTCATAATACAAAAAAATCATCAAGAATGGAAAGTGAAAAATATCTGAGGAAACCAATTTGTTTGAAAATGGAAAGAGACAATATATCACTATAAAAGAACGTTGAAAAAAATGAGGGTGATGGTTAAGCTGCGAAAATTGTATGAAATGGTGAAAACATTGATCTAGAAGAACAAGAGGAATCTTTCAATCACTGCAAAGAAAGAACTTTACATGTCTGTATTTTGCAAATCATTTAAACTTTTCCATACTCAAGAATGAACAATCAGTATGAAGTTTAGCTGAAAAATTCCATACAAATAATGAAAAGCAATATAACATTTTATCCTATGAAGGAGGAACCCTTTTTGTAGGTACAACTGGTTACCAAGTTTTCATTCAGAAATCCCTAGTTCTAAGTTTTTTTTTTCTTAAAATGTTTCAACCACTACTCATTATAATCAGACTACAAAGGATGCACTTCATCATTTGTTTTATCTTCATACCTGCCTGATTCATCAGTCCCATCACAAATCAGACTCACAAAATCCCCTTTTTCATCAGCTATAGACTGCACAACTGCCAACTGATGCCAAGACAAGATTCCCTCTCCTGTTTTGAAGTTCAACAGGTACAAGACAGGCCATTCCTTTTCAAGATTACTCACAATAATCATTGATTCCATTACTCACCACTCATTGTACCAAAACCAAAAGGATATGGAAAGAAAGTTGTTGATTTTCAGCAGCCTCCTTCAGACTGCAAAACACAATAAGACAACAAATCAATGACCAAATCAATTAGTTATTCTTGGATTTTATTTACCATGAACTCTATTTTCCTACCACCAATGGTCAGTATCAATGGAGTTTTGAGGGACATGATGTTGCATCTCCTGATGCACTATCACCTTTACAAAGGAGCATACTTACCAGCAGTCAAGCATCCAATTGAAGTCACCCCATCTTCTTAGAAATCCTATCCCATCACAATGTTGAAGCTAGAAATTGACAGATTCAGATTCATGGTACCAATACTGTCAGGCAAGGGACTAAGACTAAGAGATCTTCAATACAAATAATTGCATAGTACCAGGCTTTGCATATATTAATTTGTTTATATTAAACGTTATGTTTGTATGTTTGATTTGTATGAAAAATGTCCTACCTGATCCCTATCATCTCATTTTCAATTTACATGTCTCTAGGTACAAAATCTTATGGGTAATAATTAACAAGTGTTCACTCTGATGCATGCATTAGTGTGTAAATAGCCATTTTACTATTTTATGTTGAATGTTAAAATTAATGAGATCATATCCAGTTATTTATGAGATGTTAGTTCTAGCTGTAATTTGTCATTTAGCTCTGGTCATAGCTTATGTTTTTATTTGTTTGAGTTTGTTATCCCCTCTGATATGAGCAGAATTAAAAGATATATATTTTAGCTTGATTAATTTAATCTGTATAATCATATTGAATCAAATGATTGTGTTGCTTTGCATTTGTAATGGAAGTAATTTGATTTTGATGAGCTTTTACCACAGGACAAGATTAAAACTAAGTGACAAAAAGCCCACCAGATAGAGCTCTTCAGATGTATATGGCAGTGTAGAATATTTGGTTTGTGCACAATTTCTAGAACTCATCACATGATACCTTCTCATTTTACTTTCATACTTTATTCAATTTTTGTTTAAATTTTGAAGGAAACAAACAACTGATAGGTATTTCATGACACAGCAGCTAGAACTTTAAATTAATATCAAAACAAGTTTGAAAAAAATTTATTGCACTTTAGGATATTTTATCATCAATCCTTGCTAGTCTCAGTGGATAATTCCTTAAATAGATGTTTAGAAGACACTAACTTTATCTATTTGAAATTCATTTTTACCAACTTACTATTTACTTTATTAATTAAACTCTGTTTGCCAAACCAACACCAATGACAAGGGTCCTCCAACACCTCTTTCTAGACAAACTAAACAGAAAAATAAGTATCTATCAGTTTAAATGCTGTGGAGAAGAGATTGTAAAAGAAATGTGATAAGAGTAAAAGGAACTCTAGAACCCTCCTATGTAAAGACACCATTATTTATCTTTTGATAGGATTTGAGAATAGATAGTATAGTGGGAGTGTTTTTTGGGCCTTGGGCCACATGGGTCCCAGATCTATCTTTTGTGGGTTCATACTCACTTTGAAAAGATGTGTACAAAAGTGGGCTTGACAGTGTTGGTTTCAAAAAGAAATGGTACCAGACACAGTTTTTACCATACATTAGTTCTACCCCCTGCAATACCTCAAAGACACAAATTCACATGACATTGTATGTAACTGTACTGGCACAAGCAGTGCATGTATGTAAAATATTTCATTGTCAGGATACAAAACATTGAGTAGACATTCATTCATATGTATGCATGCCAATGCTGGGGTTACATTTGTGACCATAACAAGTATGTTGACTGCTTGTGTTCACGCATTGACATTTTCAATTGTTTTCACATAGGCAGAAAAAATGGATCACAGTTTATGTTCTCATTCATTATTATGTCACAATGATTTCATTTTAGCAATCATAACTCTTTTTAGTACCAATCATTATTTTGTATTGACTAATAATAAAAACATCATTTTGTGTAGAAATCATTGCAATGAATAAAAAGAGATTATGGCCAATTGAACTCTGTTAGAATATTAAGTTTGTATGCATAGAAATAAATATTCTCACATGTTTTTTCAATGTTTTCTTGCCTCTATTTTGTCCATCCAATTCAGTATCAAAAGTATCATGCATCTTGTGTCCAATTGCATGTATCAAGCTCAATCTTCATTTGTTAATGCACACAGTCGGACACTAATAATAACAATCACTGTAAAATTTTCCACTATGATGCTGATATGTACAAATCTGACAGCTTCCTGATTCAGCATGTATTGTTGAGCAAAACCAACAACCAAAAATTGATATTTTAAAATTATTGATAACATTTGTTGATCCATGGGTGATCACAAAAGTTTAAGTTGTTTTAGCCCTGACAATTATGGGTATACAGCAGCTCTAAGATTCTCTCTTATGTAGAATATGATAAAGTAATTGTTTCAACATATTTTTTTCTGATTTGAGTGGTAATTGGATGACACAAATCATTTATTATTTGCAGAGTCCTACACCAAAAAATTTAAAATTGGTTCCTGTCCATTTGGGGGTTTTCTCATCCATGGGTACAGAATCATATTGACATCAATAAACTCAACAGTCATAATTCTAACAACACCATACAAATCTATTATCAAATGATTTGCAAGGTATTTTTTATTCATCACCATGTAAATCATCACTCTTAAAAAATCATCATTGATAGAGCAGAAAACTTTGATTATTTAGTCAAAACTTGCCAACAAATGATTTGTTATGGGTACAGGCTGTCAGTTTTGTACAGATTAGCATATTATACTACAGTTTATATACTACTTATTCAAAGAGTAATAAATGAATGAGTAATAGTAATTACTCATATCTAATTAATAATATTACTATGGGAAATACAAAGGATGGTGCTTAATTGCAATAAATGCTATTCAACTGTTAACATTACAAAAGTCCTCCTTTACCATTTCCTGGCTAACTGTATGATCAGCCTTCCTAAAAACTCACATTTCACTCATTGTTAGACCTTATGACCATAAAACTAACATTTCTAAGTATGCTAGAAAGAGTAGAATAGAAATCAATTCTGGATTAGAGATCAAAACTATTTTTTGATATTCTAGAGGACAATTTTGTCCTAGTGCTATATCAATGTGTTTTGACCCCCTCAAACTCAGGAGCCCTTAGGCCACCATGGAAACTTTTACAAATCAAACCAATATTTCTCCATTCTATTTCTATGATCATCACAAGAAGAGCATCAAAATGAGTACTTATATGCAACCCTACCGTTACTCACAAACTTTGTGAAATGGTATATTTGACCCTTTTCTGGGGAAGGTGACCATAGAGGTAGTCTCCAAGCTAGAGCCACATTCACCCATTTATTCTTTACCCTCACCAGATCCATTTGCCTTTACCCAGGGTAATTACCTGGTAATTACCTGGTAAATAAAAATTGTACCTGGTAATTACCAGGTAATTGCCTAGCTCCAAAATCACATGGGTAAATGGTAAACAAGGTAAATGAGGGTAAATGA